>JANAVB010030418.1:3566081-3759994 GCA_029216955.1 Iris pallida
GAGCTCTTGGTTGTTGAGAAATTTATAGCTTAAGTGGATGATCTTCAATGGAAGGAAGGAATCCATTTATATAAAAAACCAAGAGTAGGTAGCATTTAATGCTCCTGAACATAACCCAGATGGCATGCCGTCGGTATGGACCGACATACCGTTCGGAACAGTGACGGTAATAATTATATCCGTTGGAAAGCATTTAATGCTAGTATTTGTCCATTCAAAAATCAAATCAGATGAAGCGGTATACCGTCGGTATGCAGCGGTATGCCGTCGGTATACCGATGTTCGTCACAGAATATTATGTGGCTTACAAATTGGTATACCGTCGGTATACTGTTGTATGCCGTCGGTATACCGAAGTTCGCCACAGAACATTTTTGTGGCTCACAAAACGGTATACTGTCGGTATACTGTTGTATGCCGTCGGTACGCCGATGTTTGTCACAGAAAATTCTTGTGGCTCAGAAATGGTATACCGTCGGTACACAGTGGTATACCGTCGGTATGCCGTTCTTTTAGACATTGATTTTTGACTGAAAATAGATGAGTTTTATGTTTTGTCATCCAACCTTAGGTGTTTATACAGAAAAACTTAGACCTTGTACAGACTCGAAATCTTCAATCTGTTAAGAGCCGTCTTTAAGGAGCGCTAGTCTTTCCTTCAGTCTTCTTTTAGGAACGTCCATAAGACTTTGATGACTCGGCTTGAATGGACAGAACTTATTGTAGTAGAGCTTTGAAAGATTATCTGTTAGCTGAAAAACAAAGAAAACTAGCCTACGAAGATGCTGTTAATGTTATCAAAATAAACTGTGCCAACAATCTCCCCCATTTTGATAATTGACAAAACAGAGAGATAGCATCTTTAGGGAGTGACTCTCCCGTAGGTAGACAACTCTCCCTCAATACGTTTTATCCCCCTTTGTCACTTAATCAAAGATAGAAAATAAAGAAATATAGCAATAAATAATAAAAGCTTTAAAGAGAACAAAAGCATGCATATATTAGATTTGAAAGAGCAGGGTACATGCTGGATATACCATGAAAAGGACTGATAAAATCTCCACAATGGGAGTAACGCAAGACAAAGTGAAACAGAAACCGGTCCCCGTAGGACCACACAAGATATAAAAGCATAACTAATGGTCCCCGAAGGACCGCAAAAGACAAACACTAAAAACGACGCCAATATTATTCAACCACCACCAACAGGAGCCCACAAATACTCATCCGACGGATCATCATCCTCCCTATCCTGAGTATCATGAAAAGCACTGAAAGGATCCACGCCATCCGGGTACAAGAATCCGTAGGCATTGGGATCAGAGAAACGGAAGCCTTGGTATTGAGGATCCTGAAGGTTAAGATCCAGATAAGCATTTCGGTCCTGAAGAGTTGGCTGGATGAAGTAAGCCTGCTCATGGAAGTGACTCTGGATAAGATTCCCAAGGCCGCGGGTGTTGGCCCTCATCTGCTCCTCTGCCTGAGCCATGCGCATGTCAAAATACTGCTGGGCCAACGACATAAAATGGCCGAAGGGAGGAGGCACAGAAGAAGGTACAGCAGGAGAAGTGGCCAGTGGTTCATGGGAAGATGACGCACGAGACGCTGGTGTACCAGGGGCTGAGCGGAAAACAACAAGAAAGGAGGGAACGCCGTCCGACTGGCAGAGTGAGAGATCTACGCCCTTTGCCTCAAGGATGAGGGTAATGAAAGTGCCATAATTGAGGGATTGCTTCCCCACTGGCAGGACAAAGAAGAAAGCATTAAGAAGAGTCTTGGGAAAGGACCAAGTCTTCTTGGAGTATAGAAAATATATGCAGACGAGTACGTCATTGGTGATCGTATCATAGTTGTCGGCCTTAGGGTAGAGAGTGTGGCAGATGATCCGATGGAGCTCGTATTAAAAGGGCTCCAACTGCTTGGAGAGGGCCAGAATGGTCGAAGGATTGGGTCCCTTGTAGATGATGCCGCAGAACTCTTCAAAGGAGACTTCGGCAGTTGGATAGAGATCGGCCAAGGTCGGCAGAGCATCTCCTCGATTTGGGATTTCGAGAATTTTTGCAATGTCGCGAGCCGTGAGGCAAAAGTTGTGATCATTGACCATGGTCTCGATGGCATTGTTTTGGAGATCGAAAATGAGATTACAGTAGAATAGGCGCACCGATGCCGGATAGACTGACACTTGTCGATGCAAAAGAGATGAGAGGTCGGCCGTCTCAAAAAATAAGAGATGATCGAAGAAAACATTCCAGTTGATGGCCTTGCCTTTGAAGACGGTGTGGTTAGCAAAATGGTGGAACCAGGCATCGACAGCTAGGGCAGAGGTAAAAATTTTTGGATAATAGGCGCCATTTGGAAGGGGCACTAGAGTGAATGGGTTCGAAACTATGGTGGAGCGAAGACGTTTGTGAGTGGCCATATGGGTGATGGTAGAAGGATAAGGGAGAAGTGATGATGGATGAAGAGGAGGAGGAAGAAGAAGGTTGGGCTTTTAAAAGAAGAAGAGGAATTTGAAGGAGTTTGGGAGTTTTGAAAATAGGAATCAATTGATGAATGTAATAAATGAGAGGAGTTTTGAAAATAGGAATGATGAATATAATTAATGAAGAGAGTTGAAGGGATGGGATGGGAGGGTATGGTAATTAATGAGGGATAGGATGGATAGTTAATGAGATAGGGTTGAAAAAGATATAAAGATAGGTGAAAGATTTGGTGGGGCCCGAGGCACAGTAGACTGGCTGCGTCCGCGTCAAACAGCATGCCATCGGCATGTCGGCGTATACCGATGGTATACCGATTATGTGGACAGAAAATAGTTCTAAATAGAAATCGGCCTGCCGTCGGTATGCCGCCGTATGCCGACAGTGTGCCGTTTGAGAGGAGCTAAAAGTTAAGATGAATGATGCCTAATTCTTGGCAGAGAAAGACGAAACGATCCTCCGGGAGTGGTTTGGTGAAATTGTCGGCTAATTGATAAGTAGTGTCAATAAGATCAAGGCGAATATCCCACTTTTGTTGATGGTGACGAAGAAAATAGTGTCTAATCTCAATGTGCTTCATGCGAGAGTGACAAATCAGATTTTTTGTAAGATTTATCTAGCTAGTATTATCATATTTAATGGAAGTGCAAGTAGAAGAAATACCATAGTCTACAAGTGTTTGTGACATCCAAAGAATTTGTGCACAACAACATCCAGCCGCTATATACTAGGCCTCAGTGGTTGAAAGAGCAACAGAGTTTTGTTTCTTACTAAACCACGATACCAAGGATTTTCTAAGGAATTGACATGTGCCACTAGTGCTTTTTCGGTCCATTTTACATCCGACAAAATCTGCATCCGAAAAGCCGTGAAGCTCAAAGGATGAAGATTTTGGATACCAAAGTCCCATATTAATGGTGCCTTTGAGATATCAAAAAATACGCTTTAAAGCACATAAGTGTGATTCCTTTGGATTTGCTTGGTATCGTGCAGAAAGACAAACGCTAAACATAATATTAGGTCAGCTAGCAGTTAAATAGAGTAAGCTTCCGATCATACCTCGATACTTACGAATGTCGACCGAGATGCCATCTTCATCATTATCAAGTTTTGTCGTTGTTGCCATAGGAGTCCTCATTGATTTGGATGAGTCAAGTTCGAAGCATTTAAGGAGATCCTTTGTATATTTGGCTTCATTGATGAAGGTTCCTTTGGGTCCTTGTTTGATTTGCAAGCCCAAAAAGAAGGACAGCTCTCCCATCATACTTATTTCAAATTCGTCCTGTATTACTTTAGCAAATTCTACACAAAGTGCATTGTTAGTGGAACCAAAGATAATGTCATCGACATAAATTTGTACTAACAAAAGTGTGTCATTAAGGAATTTGATAAAAAGTGTGGTATCGACTTTGCCCTTAGAAAAGTTGTGAGATATAAGGAAGGAGCTAAGGCGCTCATACCAAGCAGGATGAGCTTGTTTGAGGCCATAAAGGGCTTTGTGTAATTTGAAGACGTGACGAGGAAATTGAAAATCTTCAAAGCCAGGAGTTTGCTTAACATAAACTTCCTCTTTAATAATGCCATTTAAACAAGCACTTTTAACATCCATTTGAAAAAATTGAAATCTTTAAAGCAAGCAAAAGCACATAGCATGCGAATGGATTCAAGACGAGCAACCGGAGCATAGGTTTCATCGTAGTCAATGCCTTCCTCTTGGTTATAACCTTGAGCAACCAATAGGGCTTTGTTATGAGTCACTAACCCATCTTCATTAAGTTTATTACGAAACACCCATTTAGTTCCAATAATGGGGTGGTTGTTAGGTTTAGGACAAGTTTCCAAACCTTGTTTCTCTCAAATTAATTTAGCTCTTCTTGCATTGCTATCATCCAAAATTCATCATGAAAAGCATCATTAATATTTTTAGGCTCTATTTGAGAAATAAAAGCCATGTTTGCACAAAGATCACGAATGGAGGATCTAGTACTGACACGAGATGAAGGATCACCAATGATAAGCTCCTTAGGATGATTAGGGACAAATCTCCATTCCTTTGGGAGGTCCTCTTGAGGAGGCTCGAGTGGTAGAGAATCTTTGGTTGGAGGGGTCACAATTTCATCGTTAGATGAAGAAGGACGAGGATCTCCAATAGAAGAGTTCTCCAAACCAAAAGAGATATCATCAATATCATCGAATGAGGAGGATGTAGAAGAGTTAAGTTCATCAAAAGAGACATTAATTGACTCTTCGACAATGAGACTTCTTTTATTAAAGACACGAAAACCTTTACTATGTATTGAGTAGCCAAAAAAAATACCTTCATAAGCTTTTTCTTCAAACTTGCCTAGGTTGTCCTTGGTATTCAAAATAAAACATTTGCATCCGAAAACTTTAAAATACTCAGTAGAGGGAATTTTGTCAAACCAAAGCTCATAAGGAGTCTTTTTAGAAATAGGTATAATCAAGACCCTATTTATAATATGACATGCTGTATTTACGGCTTCCGCCCAAAAATATTGGGGAAGCTTATATTGGTTTAACATAACCCGGGCCATATGACCAAGGGTTCTATTCTTTCTTTCCATAACACCATTTTGTTGAGGAGTTCGAGGGAAAGCAAAATCATGACCAAAACCATTCTTTTCACAAAATCTTTTAAAATTGGCATTATCAAATTCTCCTCCATGATCACTTCTAATTTTGTTAATAGAAATGCCTTTCTCACTTTGAACAAGTTTACAAAAGGCAACAAATTCAGGAAAAGTATCACTTTTACTAGCAAGAAAAATGACCCAAATAAATCTCGAAAAATTATCAACCAAAACAAAAACATAAAGTTTGCCTCCAAGACTAGCTACTCTACTGGGATCAAATAAATCCTTATGAATAAGTTGAAGTGGTCTAGTGGTACTCACAGAGTTGATGGATTTGAAGGATGACTTGGTCAACTTACTTTTCTCACATTCTTCACATACCATATCCTTTTCGAAGGAGATACTTGGAAGTCCTCGTACAAGCTTCTTGGTTGTAAGACGGGAGATGGTATCCATGTTGGCGTGTCCGAGCCTCATGTGCCAAAGCCAACTCTCATCGTTCTTTGCGACTAAGCACCTGTCATTTTTAGTACCTTCAACAAGATAGAGAACATAGATATTGTTATCTCTAATGCCTTCATACACTGTGGATCCACTAGTGCTATCGGTAATGAAGCATTTGATTTTAACAAACTTAATATCATAACCATTATCCGTAAGATGACTATGTGTTTAAGATTTGTAACAAGACAAACATTCTTAATACAAAGATAAGGAGGGGAACCGATATTACCATTTCCTATAATGTGTCCTTTTAGATTGTTACCAAAGGATAAATGTCCTTCCTTCTTCATCGATAGCGTTGTAAAAAGTGAAGCATCACCAGTCATGTGCCGTGAGCAACCGCTATCGAGGATCCACTTACTTCTAGCATGAGAAGGATTCTTCACCTACAACATAAGTTGAAGATGAACATTTTGGTACCCAAGATTGTTTTGGTCCTTGATTGTTAGTCTTAGGAACCCATTTAAAAACTTTCATGTCAACTTGTTTCCTTGTTAGACAATAATTAGAAGTATGTCCAAGTAAACCACAATAGTTGCACATCATGGAAGATTTAGAATATAATGTGTGAGTGTTATGCACATATGGAACTTTAGTGCAAGGAGTTCTATCATGAGTATTATGATAATGATAATAGAAGGCATGATGTGAGGTGTTCTTCTTAACAAAGGGTCCTTTTCTTGTGTTAGGATAGGACCTATGTGTAGCGTTCTTGTTCATGTAAGAATTCTAACCAGCATTGTGATGAGTGTAGGCGTGTCTTGGAGCAAGTGTACGAGCAATATTTTTATCAACTAGTTTCTTACCCAGCACAAGAAGATCATTATACTCAGTAGAAGTATCATATTCTCTTCTATTTGTAGCTTGAACTTTATGTATTGCAAAATCATAAGCCCTTATAAGGGATTGAATCTCATCATCCTTTTTCTCAATGATAACTTGAGATTCTTGTAACTTGAGTCGCAAAGATTCTATCTCATCTGTGTCAGAGGCAGGAGATTTCTTTTTTACATCACTAATGATGTTGGAGAGTCTTTCTACTTCTAGTTTGAGTGCATCAACCTCTTTTAGAGATTTCTTGTACTTATTTCTAACACCTTTGAGTTCCTCGTGTAGTTCAAGAATGACATTTTCCAAGTCATCATAAGTGAGAGTATTCAAAGAGAGATCATCGAGTACCTCATCGGTTGCCATGAGACAAACATTTGCATTGTGTTTGTATTCTTTATCGTTGTCTGAATCGCTAGCATTACTTTCACACAGATGCTGGTGTTGGCGTATTTTCTGGAGGAAGAGCTTCCTTTGTTAGACTTCTCGTACTTACTGGAGTCTTTTCTTGTCATAGGACAATCTCTCTTAATGTGACCTGTTCTCCTGTATTGGTAGCAAGCAGGATCTTCATCGTTGTCCCGTCTAAAGCGGTTGGCTTTGTTGAACTTGAGGAACTTTCGGAAATGCTTTGCGGTAAGAGCTATTTCTTCATCATCATCCGACTCGTTATCGTCGGAGCTATCTTTTGAGTACGATTTTGTAGTCTTGAGAGCCAGAGACTTCTCTTTTTTTGGCCTTCTCCTTCTCCTTTTCTTGAATGGATAATTCCTCTTGATCTTTCATGTCAAGTTCATGAGTCATAAGGTTCCCCATGAGGATCTCAAGGTTCATGGTTGTCAAGTCGTTCCCTTCAATGATGGCGGTAGCTTTAGGAGTCCATCCTTTAGTCAATCGTCTGAGAATTTTTTTGATCTTTTTATGAGCAGGATATTCCTTACCAAGAGAAGAAAGAGGGTTAATGATATCACCAAAACGAGTAAACATGCAAGTAATAGACTCATCTTGTTTCATCTTAAAAGATTCAAATTCTTGTATGAGTCTACTAATCTTTGATTCCTTTACTTGTGATGTTCCCTCGTGAGTGACTTCTAGCAACTTCCAAATTTTATTTGAAGTCCTGCAAGTAGAAATCCTATTAAATTTACTGCTATCGAGAGCACAATAAAGAGCGTTCATAGCCTTAGTGTCTCGACTAGCAAGCTTCTTGACATTTTCAGTGAGTTTATCCCTAAGGGTGTCAGACACAACATCCTCAATAACTCCGGAAGGAGTAGGGAGACCATTTATCACACAATCCCATAAATCAAAATCTATGGACTTCAGATAAATGCTCATCCTAATCTTCCAATAGTTATAGTTGGTTCCATCAAATAGAGGAGGTCTATTTGTGGAGTGTCCCTCATTGTGGAATGTGTTGAAACTAGGGTTAGTGGCCATGGATCACTCTAAGGGTGTAAATCCAAATCAAGAGAACAAAGCTCTGATACCAATTGTAGAACCCTAAAGGGGGTGAATAGGGTAATAAAATAAAACTATACATAAGTAAGCTATATCACTGAAATAAAATAAGAGGGAGTGAGAAAATCAAACACTCAATGTATCCTAGTCTCCTCCCTAGAGGCAATACAGTCCCGAAACTCTCTCCGGCTTAAAACCACTATTGAGTAAATAGTACACACGAGTTTGGATTCGAAGAACTCGTCAACTTCAACACGAGTTTGGATCCGAAGAACTCGCCAACTTCTTACACACGAGTTTTCTTACGAAGGCTCGTCAACTTCAAAAGGAAATGAAAAGAACTGTTGATCTTCTAACACTTGAAGATCGAAAAGTACAACTCTTGAATACTCTAGCACTTTTGGATTTGATGACAATTAAAAGCTTAGGTAGAGTAGTAATGGTAGAGCTCATGGTTGTTGAGAAATATATAGCTTAAGTGGATGATCTTCAATGGAAGGAAGGAATCCATTTATATAGAAAACCAAGAGTAGGTAGCATTTAATGCTCCTGAACATAACCCAGACGGCATGCCGTCGGTATGGACCGGCATACCGTCGGTATGGACCGACATACCATCGGCATACCATTCGAAACAGTAATGGTAATAATTATATCCGTTGGAAAGCATTTAATGCTAGTATTTGTATATTTAAAAATCAAATCAGATGAAGCGGTATACCGTCGGTATGCAGTAGATACTGGTCTCAAATCAATCTTGGTGATATCCCTGTCTCAAATCAATCTTCGAAAAGACCTTCGTTCCCATCAACTGGTCGAACAAGTCATCAATTCGGGGCAGTAGATACTTGTTCTTGTAGTCAATGCATTCAGTGTCTAGTAGTCGATGCACATACGTACTGACCCATCTTTTTTTGGCACAATTAATACTAGGGTCCCTCATGGTGATGCACTTGGTCGAATGAAGCCCTTGGCCTACAACTCTTCTAGCTGAACCTTCTTCTTGTCCAACTTCTTCTTCGCCAACTGGTATATATTAGAAGAAACCGGTGCTGCTCCAGGTACTAACTCCATACTAAACTCTATTAGTTCTGTCAGGTGGTAGACCTGGCAAGTCGTCTGGGAATACATCTATGAAGTCCTCAATAATAGGCGACGGTGGTGCTACCTCCATGGATATAAAAGCTTCAAATGCTTGCCCTACACCCTTTTCATTGGTCCCTCGCATGAACTCAAACTCGGGACGGCCTGGCAGTATGAAGATAACAATCCATCTACGGCAATATAATACGGCATGATACTGGCTCAACCAGTCCATCCCCAGCACTATATCGAAATTCGACATTGGTAATATAAAAAATTGCGTTCTCAACTCTCTCCCATATACTACAACCGAACAAGTTCTACATGTACTAGTGGCAGGCATAATACCTCCCCTGTAAGAATCCTCCAAGTCTTAGGCAAGGAAGCAGTAGCTAGACTATGCATTACTACCAAGCTAATAGATATGAAAGACAAAGTGGCCCCCGAATCAAATTGTGCAGTGGCAGGTATAGATACTACTAAGATAGTACCTGTAATCGCCACGTCCTTGGGTTCCTCCACAACTGGTGCCATAACATAAGCCTGGCCAACCCTCTTGTAGAAGCATGAAAAAAGTGCAGACATATCAAAAGCTCAGGTACCCCAAAAGCGTAGACAGACAACTAAAGTCCCACAGACGAACAAAAGTGGTACATAAATAGTTCTTTATTAAAATTATGTCTACAAAAGATCTATTACAGATTTTTCATGATTACATATAAAGGACTAAAACATCTTAAAGAAGTCTACAAGGGGGTTAATCTTCAACCCGCACAGCCCTCCAGACGTGCAGCGCCTCCTTGTAAGAGCGAGCCTATCACACCCCAGAACCAGAATACTGGAGAGCGGGAGAATGACTCAGCCAGCTACGTATTACGGGTAGAGGAATACCGTATAATACGATCAATGCTATCTAAAAGACGAGGGGGTGCATACTATATGAAAGTCTCACTATGGTCGCTTCACATCTATTGTCTCAATCATTCAAACAAGAAACAATAATAGAGAACATGTAAGATAAAGTAGTAAGACGTCCCAAACGCTTAGTCAAAATGTTCTTGATATCTGGCTTTACAAAACATAGCCAGATGATGAAGCAAGGTATACACAATTGTTTATCAGCTGCAGCCTGACTTAGTTACAATTATGTAAAAGTAAGTACTAGACGATCCGACTAACATGTCGGTGCCAAACGGCAAAATATAAAGTAAGTAACAAAACGAGCGGGGAAGTAAGGAATGCACTCGAGTCCTCCTGCGATCATTCCTCTAGTATTGACCATCTTGGAGGTGGAAGTAAGCTGAGTCCTCGGGAACTGGCTCTAAATCTGGCCATGCAAAACCAGAGAGGTTAGACCTCTAATAGCAAGTACCGCAAGGAAGCACGATATGAAAAATTGGAACCAGTAATAAGAGAATATGATATATAGATCTCTGCTTGCTACTGGGATTCACATAACATCATGACACTTCGAACCAATTTTCCAACCAAACAAGGACAGAAGTTAGCCCGTCATGTCCTGACATTTTGATCATCTCAATTAGGTAACAGAGTAGGTACAGTATATAAACAAATCGATTTAAACGGCCATGCAACTACTACGGCTTGCTACGGTGAGTTCCAAGTTATCTTGAAATTATGCAATAAGGGATTCCTCAGTTCTTACTATGTTCCAGCAAGGCTAGTCTATCCAGTCAATCAATTACACCAATCATGAATTAGATGAGTCCCAGCGGGACGCTCGTCATCAATATATAATATATAATAAATAATATAAGTAGATACCGCTTCCTGCCCGTGTGGTAGATTTGCAGTGTCTGTGGGAACCAGCCGGCCTGTCGGGCACTAATAGTCCCAAAGAGGGCTGCCATGTAAGAACTCGGAAATCCATTCTCTCCATGCAATCATTATTTTATTTAACTTTATAGCCTCTATGTTAAGTGAAATCCCATGCCGTGGATCATGGTCATTCAGAATGAGTACTTTCGTATGGGGTACGATATGCACGACTCAACAACAATACCCGTACGATTAAGTTGTAGATTTTATATAGCGTAATGCAACAATCAAAACTAACCACGGAATAATCATGCCTTGACCATAATGTACACATGCTGGTTTATAGAAAAATAAATAAGTTGAAGCCTACATGTGCCTGTATGCCAATATTCGGGATTTTGCCAATCGATTACAATAGTCCATAGCTAATATGAACGTGTCTCCTTCATTCAATTCAATAAGACGATTAGCCAGTATCTTAGTTACAACTAGGAACGCATGATCAATTATTAATCAAGATAATAATCAATATGAATTAATGCCAAGATAATAATCAATGTTAATAAATGCCAAGACCATCAATCAATGTCAATAAATGTCAACTCGGGATATAATCAGCCAAAAGGCATTATGGCTAGCATTCATGCGGCTGGAAAATTATTGGTTCATGCGGCTGAACAGTATCGAGCATATGCGGTCGAGAATTAAATGGTTCATGCGGCTGGTTTCGAGTCTCATGCGGGAAGAAGAAGACAGGGCTCATGCGACTCAATAACACATGGCTAGGAGGGACTGGGCTTATGCGGCTAAGGACAACGTGCACTTATGCGGCTGATAATTGACAACCTATATGCGGCTTGGGAGCTGGGCCTTAAGTGGTAAGAAGATCATGTACTTATACGGCTCCGAGATGAGCTTCATGCAGCTGAAGGGTCATGCGGCTGAAAGTTTTATCGCATTAAAGAGTCATACGGACAGTGTTAGGTCATATGCGGCCAGATAGGACTCGGGCCCTTATGCGGCCAGGATGTAATGCTCATGCGGCTAAAAATGGACGGGGCGTATGCGGCTGGAATGCATCAAGCTTATGCGGTCAAGCTGATCCTTATGTGGCTCAAGATGCCATGCGGCTGTGAAGTCGCCAAGGTCCATGCGGCTAGGATTACCAAGCCTTATGCGGCTCAGAATACATGCGGCCAGGCACCCCATGCGGCCAGACATTTCACGCGGCCGAACACTTCATGCGGCCGAATGCTTCATGCGGCCGAATGCTTCAGAGTTCATGCGGCTAGAAAAGACTTGTCGTATGAAAACTCATGCGGCCAAGCACTGTTCTTCTTTTCCACTTTCTGAGAAGAAGAACCATGGGAAGCCATTGCTTCTAAGCTCCCTAAATCCTTCACTCCAAACCAAAATCTGGACTTCCATAGGTCAAAATGGGGTAGAACGAAATTTTCTACAACGTGGAACCATCAAAACTTAGAAAATAACAAAGTTACTAGATCAAAACCTAAGAAATCCAAAAATACATTAAACTTAGATCTACATGAAATGAATCATGGAAATTGTAATTACTAAATATTAAAGTATCTAAGAATCTTGAGAGAAAGACAATGGAACAACAAAAATGGAGATCCATCGAGAAGCAAGTTGGCACTTGCCTATGCGGCTAGGTAGATGGGGGAGGGTTTATGAGGAAGGAGAAGAGTAATGGTGAAGTAATAAAGAGAGAGAAAGGAAATGGGGCTTTAAATGAAAGAGTGGTGGTAGGTGGAGAGTTTGGTTCATGTTGAACCATCCAAGGCCCGAAAATAAACCAACTCGGGCCGAACCCGAAAGCAAAGCAGAAAGTAAAATACAGAAAGTAAAATTACAGGAAATAATTAGCGAGAAATTAAAGGAATTTAAATACAGAATAATACATGATAAAAATTAAATAAATATATTCCAGCAGTACATGTATTTAAAATATGTATTCTGGGAACAGGAAGTGGCATCTCTATCCTCCTTAGAAAAATTTCGTCCTAGGAATTTTAAATCCAAGCAGGATAGAAACATCAGAGCTAAACTAATCTAAGTATAAGCAATTTAAGCAAGCAATTATTCTACAATACTTATAGCAAATAACATATCTATGTTTAACTGCCGACGACACCAAACAATTCTACTCATAAGGTGACAAGCATGAGGAGTTAAGACAATCAAGGTATACAGAAAGAGATATACCTTGTGAGTCAAATAGGTGCGAATACCGTGATCGGATGTCATCCTCATGTTTCCACGTTGACTCCACTAAAGAGTGATGACCTCAAGCAACCCGGACAAGGCTAATTGTTCGGTTCTTGAGTATCTTCTCTCTTCGGTCCAAAATAGACACAGGCTGTTCCTCGTAAGACAGGTTGGTACCAACAACCAGCTCAGAATGATCCGATACATACCTTAACAACTGAGATACATGAAACACGTCATGCACCTCTCGTAACGAAGGTGGAAGGGATAAACGATAAGCAACATCGCCTATCCTATTAAGGATAGCAAATGGGCCCACGTATCGCGGACTCAATTTCCTGCGAGCGCCAAGTCTAATGACCCCACGGGTAGGTGAGATCCGCAAGAACACATGGTCCCCAATAGAAAAATCTAGCGGCCTTCAATGCTGGTCCGCCCAATGACGATGCCGATCTTGCGCAACTCGAAGTCGCTCTCTAATTCCCTTAACCACTTCAACTGTCTGGACAATCATTTCTGGGCCTAGCATCTTTCCCTCCCCGATATCATCCCATACTAGTGGCGACCTACACCTCTTAACATATAGTGCTTCAAATGGCGCCATCTTGATACTGGCTTGATAACTGTTGTTGTATGAGAATTCGACTAAGTGCAGGTGGCTCTTCCAAGATCCTTCAAAATCTAGAGTACAAGCTCGTAACATATCTTCCAAGGTCTGAATTGTCCTTTCTGATTGCCCATCTGTCTGGGGATGGTAAGCCGTGCTAATTCTTAACTTGGTATCCAAACTATGATGTAACCTCTTCCAGAAATATGATGTAAAGCGGGTATCTCTTTCTGACACAATACTGACTGGGACTCCATGTTGTCTGACTATCTGCTGTATATACAACTCTGCCAACTTTTCTGTAGATTGCCCTACTATGAAACGAAAAAAGTGTGCCACATTTGTAAGCCGATCTACTATCACCCAAATAGCATCTTTACCACTTGGTGATCTTGGAAAACCGGTCATAAAGTCCATTATAATATGTTCCCATTTCCATTTCGGAATAGGAAGCGGTTGCAATAACCCAGTTGGCCTCTGCTGTTCTGCCTTCACTTGCTGACATACCAAGCAACGAAAAACAAATCTAGCTATCTCCCTCTTCATCCCGTTCCACCAGAAGGGCTGCTTGATATCTTGATACATCTTGGTCCCTCCAGGGTGTATAGAATACTAAAAACTGTGAGATTATGCCATAACCTCCTGTCTGATATCTCCACTAGGCATACATAGACGCAATCCAAACCTAAGTGTACCATCTTCATGAATTCTTATCTCCTTTCTGAGTCGTGACTCACATTCTGCCCTAAGCTTTTGAATCCTTGGGTCCTGTGCCTGAGCATCCTTGATCCTGTCTACCAAGTCGAATTGAACTTGTAGACTTATTAGAACCCCTACATCATTAGGAACTATAACCTCGATGCCCATCTCCTGAAGGTCTTCTAAGATATGCTTTTGTGTTGTCAACATAAATATGCTGCCTCTCCTGCTAAGAGCGTCTGCCACCACATTAGCCTTGTCTGGATGATACTGAAGCTCTACGTTGTTATCCTTAATCAACTCCAACCATATTCTCTGTCTCATGTTCAGCTCCTTCTGAATAAATATGTACTTCAGACTTTTATGGTCTGTGTACATGTCCACTCGGTCACCATATAAGTAATGCCTCCATAGCTTCAAAGCAAATACTACTGCAGCCAAATCCAAGTCATGAGTTGGGTAATTCTTCTCGTGGTCCCGAAGATGCCTAGATGCATACGCTATTACCTTCCCATGCAGTATGAGGACGCACCCAAGTCCTTTACCTTATGCATCACAATATACAGTGAAACCTCCGGGTCTAACTGAATATGTAAAAATAGGCGCTGATATCAACTTCTGCGTTGAAGTCTCAAATGATGCCTGGCATTCTATCGACCAGACGAATGGCATGTCCTTCCGTGTTAAGCGGGTCATGGGTGCTGAAAGTCTTGCAAAATCTGATACGAACCTTCTATAATATCCTGCCAATCCCAAGAAACTCTGTACATCTGCTACAGACTTGGGTACTGGCCAACTCTCTACTGCTTCTACCTTCTTGGGATCCACTGTTACTCCAGTTCTTGATATGATGTGATCCAAGAATGAAATGTGATCCGTCCAAAACTCACACTTGCTGAGCTTGGCATACAACTTGTAACACCCAGTTTTTCAGATGAGGGTAATTTTAAAAATTTGTAATTATAATTATCACTTACTGATATTTATTTCATATTATAATTTTTGGTGATTTTTAATCATTTTTAAACTATTTAAAATCATGACTTGTGATTTGGTGTTTTGCTAGTGCAACCCTTGAGATAAGTGACCTAGAGCCTAGCCATGTGATTACGGTATTTTATTTATCATTTTTAGTTTGAGGGTATTTTTGTCATTTTTGAATTATTTGAATTTAATATATATTATTTGGAATTTAATATGATTAATTAGAATTGTGTGGTTTAAATACTAATTAATTGATTTCCATGTGGTTTAGATTAGCCTAACCTAGATTGGACCTAACCTAGATTAGTCATAGCTAGTCTAGTTAAGCATAGTGAGTTTTAGTTAGCATTTGTTAGTTGGGTTTAAGTCATGATTGGTTAGAACTAACTAGGTTGCAACTTAGACTAGTGTGAAACCTAGATTCTAGACCCTTGATTTGACTAGATGATAGGAGAGCCCTTGATTTGTTTTCCCAAAACCCTAACCCTAGAAAAATGGGCCGGCCTAGGGATCTACACCCACCCCCTATTTAATGCCTCTCAAATTTTCTTGCCTCTTTTGTTCATTCCTCCATTTTTCAAGGGCAAGGTTTGTTCTTCTTTCAACCTTTTCTATTTTGATCAAAACTCATCTATTTTCATTCAAACTTCTTACATTGTAACCTAATTTCTATTCTCCTACTGTTGGTGGAGGTTAACTTCAGTTTTGGACTCTATTGGGGCTTTGAGCTAGCTAGGAAGGATCTCCATTATTTGAGCTTTCTTGAGGAGGAGCACCACATAGGTAACTTCCTATTCTACCATTAGATTTTTGATTTCTTTGCATGGTTGCATAGCCCTAGGTCTAACCTAACTGTAGGTATAGCTACTTCTAGGTTTCGTGTCCAATACGTGTCCGTATCGGACACGTATAAGTGGATACGTCTAGGTGTTCGATGGAATGCCACAGTGGGCATTTCATCACTATTTTTGGACTTGGTTTGAATAGAAAATTAGGGTTTAGGCTCGCTTATAGTTTTCTGGTGTCCTGAGATTGTTTTGGTGCCGTGCCGTGTCCCATTGGACAAGGGAACACGCGCGCGAGTAGTGCCACTTCCCCTGCTACTCGGGGTCATTTGCGCACTGTATACGCCACTTTGACATGTGTAACTTGACATGTGGGTGCGTGCAGTGTCTAACATGAGGCCCCCAAAGTTTCGTAGGTCCTCGTGTTGTGTCGGACACGGTATCGCGTGTGCACGGGGCGTGCACTGTGCGTGCACAGTTCTGTCTTTTGTTTCACTATTTAAATCCAGTTTTTAATGTTTAAATTGTGATTTTAATTGTTAATTAGATCCTAAACATGATTCATAATATATGTTAGATTGGATTTACATTTAGGATTAGGTTATTTGCTGTGGAAATTGAATTCGACTTTGAAAGCCTGGGTTCAATGTCTCAACTGATACTTATGTTCAGTTCCTTACGTCCATCCTAATTAATCTGCCTTAAATTGATTGTTTCAATTACAAATGTTTCCCACATACTGTTTGTTCATGTTTAGCTTAATATTACATTCGAATTTGACTTTTGTTTGTAAATGGGATTTTTGGCATTGGGTTGAGCTTTCAAATTGTATTCGACTGATACTTGACTGATACCACATTACTTTTCCTTTTCCCTAAACTGTTAATTCCTATGTTAATCTATTTAGATTGATTGTTTCAGTCATATACTTCCCACATAATTGCTGTTCTTGATTAATTCAATTTATATTCAAATTAGACTTTTGATTTAGAATGGGATAATTAGACTTTGTGTTGGGCTTCGAATTTACACGACTGGTAACTGATTTCCTTTCCTAAACCTAAGATTCATTTCATTCCTATATACTGTCATTCCTATACTTGGTATCGATTCACACTAGAGTATTCACTGTCAAGTTATTTCATTCTTTTACTGAAATGAATGTTTGATTCATGGTTAACTGTCAATGCATTCATTCATGTCAACTGATATTGTTTTCAATATACTGTCACATGATTCCCTAGCTGAGAATTGATTCTATTTAGCATTCCAACTCACTGATTCTAGTTTTCTCTATATTACTCACTATTTCATAACACTTCACTAATTTTCTTCCCATTACAACTGTTATTTAGTTCCTTAAAACTGAGAATTCTATCCCAATGTGAACTGTCAACTGAGTTTGAGTTATTAGGGACTATTTTCTAGGATTCTTGATCGTGCTGAGGATGATTCCAGGTTATGCCATGCCACACTGTTCCTGTATACACACAGGTTCACACATTGTTAGCTGCCACACTGTTTTGTACTCACTATTTTCTAATTTCCTGCTAACACACACACTTGAACACACACCCTCATGCCACACACACACACACAAGTATCTATTCACATTGCCTAACACTATTTTCTTTCTATTCTAGTTTACACTGTCTGTATTGCCTTGTTTTCCCAGTGACACTCTCTTGTATTCCCACATACACACACACTTGAACACATGAGCACATTGTACTTTCCTATCCCTATATATATGTGTATATACATATATACATGTATATATACTTGTGAGATGTATATATAGGTATCCTATATATTATAATATGTGTGTGTATTATATGTAAGATATGTATTGTTATGTATATATGTGATATGGGTTGGTTTTAGGCATGACATTGCCTAATAGCCTAGACTAGGGCTCTTAGCCTATGGGTGTGGCTTGAATGCCAGTATAGAGTCTAGATTAGACTTGTCTAGCCTTGTTTAGATCTAGAATAGACTAGTTAGCCTAGTATAGACTTGTTGACTTAGGTTTGACCAGAGTTGACCAAAAATTGACTTTGGTCTAGATTGACCTAGATTCTTGTAGAATGTATTGAGTTGCATCTTACTATCATTTTAGACTCATAGTGACTTGTACTGTTCTATAGGAGACAGACACCACTCTTCGGACAGTAGATATTCTTCAGACACTCAGATACCAGGCGAGTACATTCTCTGATCATTTCATATCCTGTTAGAATTATTCTCCTGCTTTAAATTACTTCACTTGATACTGTCACGTTGGCCACACGGATTAGTACTATATGGATCCTTTCTTGAGATGTTATCCCCTAAGGGAGCATCGGATACTACATGTTCTGTGCGTTTTACTTACATTGTGTATAACTATGCTTCATGGTTCATTGAATTACTTGTGACATGTACTCTCATGATCACAGAGTCTTCCTTGAAACCCCCATTTATGGGCTTTCCTAGAATCCCCATTTATGGGACTATCATATACACCCTTCGGGGGCCGTTACATGAATCATAACATAACCTGGCTGGATCCTTGTGTATTGATTGGGGGTACGGGGGAGTAGAAGTAGACATGTGAATGATATCCAAGTAGTGTAGCATCAGAATCTTTCCGTAGTGTAGTATCAGAATCACCTATGCCATTCATATGTTTATATTGTACTCTGACTCACTAGCCACTGTTAGTTCTCTACTTATAGCAGATATTTCTATTACAGTTCTCTCTCTGTTTACATTCTATACTTTCTTTCAGTTCATGTATCTTACTTTACTGCATGATTATATTTTCTAACCTGTTATGAACTGTTGAGATGTATTGTGCTCGCTCCGTCCTGATTGGGCACCGTTGAATGTTTACAGAGGACGAGGATGAGGCTGGTGTTGACACCTTCTATGGGACAGCACTAGACGACACTTGTGAGCTGGACTCTCAGGAGGACCCAGCTCTAGCTGATGACATTACCCCTACTGCCTAGACTAGTTTAGTTTGGCTTTATCTTACTTATTTTGTCTTGGGACTAGTTTAGTTAGACTTTATTTCTGTCATTGAGGTCTAGATTGTATATATTCTTTCATACCCTGTAGTTGAGACCTTGTATTCTGGATGTTTGCTGAGATGTTATCTTAGACACTTAGACTCTTCTGATCATCTGTATTTCATTTGAGTTCTATATCATATCGTGCTTCTTCTTCCTTAATTGTGATTGAGTTTACATTCTGCTATGTCACCCCCATTCGGGGAGTATAAACTGGTTAGCATTATATTGTTAGATGTTGTGACCTAGGACAGCGTTCTACCGCCGACTCTGCGGCGTAGGATGGACGTACCCACGTCTCGTGCCCTTACTCTAGGGTGCGGGTCGTGACACATTTTTAGTGGTGGCCCATGCTGGTCGAGTTTGTGTAGTAGTATTCGAACTAGAGTATCACTACAGCCTACAGTAGGATTAGGATATTTTTGGAGGTACTCAATCATATTAGGAAAAACTCTTAAATCAGATTCTTGTTACCTAAATTCGCTGCATTATTGTCTTTCCTTGAAAATAAATCGTCCTCCCTTGATGTTATCGTTTCATTCTCAGTGATTGTCCTCTCGTTTGATCTGTCTTCAGGATGGTTATGGAGATGCGATCTCATCTCGATTGGGAAGACACCACTGAGGGGTCTACCACTCCTCGTCCTGATCAGCAGGGCCCCGAGACTGCAGCTCCTGTTATGCCAGCTCAGGCTGGGATATCTGCTGGTTATGGAAGTACACCTCTTCCTACTCCGAGACTTTCCCCAGTCATCCCGAACGTTCTTCAGCAACAGTCGCCATCAGGATCAGAGGACGTGGCGCGGTTGTTCTCCTTCTTCCAGCAGATAGTGGAAACTCAGCGGCAACATTTGTTCAAGAGGGGACAGGACATTCATGGAGTTAGCAGCAGTGGAGGTCAGGCCAAGAGGCCTCATATACAGGTTCAGCAGCAGTATCAGCAGCCGATGGTCTATTTCCAGCAGCAGCAGCAGAGGCCTGTTTAGCATCAGGGACAGAGACAGGTACTGTATCAGCAGGCACCCAGGCAGCGACAGAATACTGTGTGTAATTTCTGCAAGAAGCAAGACCATGGGTGGGATGACTGTAGGAAGAGGCTGGGCATGTGTTTATTTCGCGGTTCAGCGGAGCATCAGTGTATAGAGTGTCCCAAGAACCCGACACCATTGACTCAGGTAGCAGCAGGAGCTAGGGCTCCGACAGAGCAGCCGAGGGGACCACCGTTACAGACGCAGTAGACCCCTAGACAGTAGCATGTTACCAGTTGCACTTACTGTAGGAAACCAGGGCACAACTGGAGCGAATGCCGGAAGAGGCTGGACAGATGTTTACTTTGCGGAGGATCCGATCATCGGCTGAGAGGGTATCCCAAGTCATCGGGACAGACAGCTCAGGGAACAGTAGTCAGAGCTCCAGCAGGCCAGCAGAGGGGACCAGCCCTTCCGACACAGCAGGTGCCCTTACTCTAAGGTGCGGGTTGTGACACAACTGGTTCTCTCTCAGAACCTGTAACACTTTTCGGAGGTGGTCCTCATGTTCCTCCTCACTAGCAGAGTATACAAAAATGTATTCAAGAAGTATAACAATAAATTGATCTAAGTATGGCATAAAGATGCGGTTCATCAAATCCATAAATATTGCTGGAGCATTGGTCAAATCAAACGGCATTACCAAGAATTCATAATGCCCATACTTCGACCTAAATTCTGTCTGGGGAATATCCTCCTTCCGGACCCTCACTTGATGGTACCCTGAACGAAGATCTATCTTGGAGAAAACTCTAGCTCTGCTCAACTGATCAAACAAGTCATCGATCCTGGGTAATGGGTACTTGTTCTTTACTGTTGCCGCGTTGAGCTTCCTATAGTCGATGCACAATCTGGATGACCTATCCTTCTTTCCCACAAGTACCACTGGTGCTGTCCATGGTGATATGCTAGCTTGGATGACCCATCCTTCCTTCAGTTCCTCTATGTGCTGATATACCTTGGCCTGCTCTGAATCCGCCATCCTATAAACTCAATCTGATATTGGTTTAGTTCCAGGTACCAATTCTATGCTGAACTCAATATCCCTAACCAGTGGTAGGCCTGGAAGTTCTTCGAAAAATACGTCTATAAACTCTTCAACTACCTTCGAAACTTGAACTTCTTCCATTGTCGTTACTACTCCCTGCTTTTGTTGAGTTGCCACTGATCTAACTAAAGTGAACCACTTCTTGCCTGAAATATTAAAAGATACACTCCCTCTATGATAATCTATTGTCGCATGACTGTCTTTCAGCCAGTCCACGCCTAAGATAATGTTAAAATTTCTAACAGGAAATTCTATCAACCAGGCGGGTAAGGAATGCCCGCAAACTACAACGCTACATGCTAGAATAACTCTACTAACTCCTACGAGCCTATTACCAGTGAGTATTTTTAACCTCCCTGGCAATGCCTCGAATTCTATTCCTAGTCGTGTTGCAAATTGTGCAGATATAAATGAGTGTGATGCTCCCGAATCAAACAATGCTACAGCGGGATATGAGGCAACGAGAATGTTACCTGCCACAACATCTTCCGATGCCAATGCCTCTTCCAAGGACAAAGTGAATGCCTGCCCTTGACCTCCTTGTTTGTTCCCATGTTGCGGCCTAGCCTGGTGCTGCTGCTGGCCCCTGCCTTGATGATGCTGGGGTGGTCTGTGCTGGTGTTGCTGCATCGGCGGTCCTTGCTGCCGAAATATCTGGGTATGCGACATGAACGGGCGCTGTGCCAATGGTCTCACTACCACCGCTGGTCCTCGATACTGGCCTGCCCCTGGTGCTGGCAGAGCAGGAAATTGTTGCACTGGTCCTCCTGACCTCGAATTCATGAGACAGGTGGTAACCCGATGATCTGGACTTCCACATATCAAACACAGTCCGTTCAATGTCCGATACACATCTCTAGTGTGCCCTACCTTCCCACAATAAGTGCAGCCTGCTGCGGGTTGCTGGTTCTTCCTCTGTTGCTGTTGCTGCTGCTGCTGTCATGGTGGTGGTGCTGGCCCTAACATTGCCACATTGTGAATACGAATGCCAAGGGACGGTACTGTTGTTCGGGGCGCTGCTCCCCCTCCTCCTTTAGTCTGACTGTGGGATCTCTTCTGGCCCCCAGTCCTTGTCGTGATCCTCTGAATGGTGATCTCATGCCTTCGGGTTGTCGTCAATACTTCGTCAAAAGTCTGATAATTGTGCCCCACTATCAATTGCAAGAGCTGAAGATAAAATCCTTGCTGAAATCTCATAGCCCTCTGGCTCTCCGTTGCTTCCATCTCTGGGGCGAACCTACTCAATCTGCATAACTCCGCTGCATAAGCATCTACCGTCTTGCCGGCCTGCTTAAGGTTGATAAACTTCTGTTGTAGCTCAAACTGCGCCACAACTCCATAGTACTTGGTTTTGAACCTTGCAGTAAAATTGTCCCAAGCAACAGGACGTCTGATGCCCACTTCCTTTGATTCCCACCAATCACGTACGAGATCCTGAAGTAATAACTTCACCTGATCCACACGTTCTTCTACCGGCACCTTAGCGGCTGTCAAAATGGCCTCAATATCCTTAAGCCATGTATCTGCTGAGATGGCATCTTCCGTGCCTTCGAAACGATGGGGGTTGTACTTGTAAAATCTGGTTGATGCTTCTGAATCTGTCCTCGCCTCTCTTTCCAAAGCCATCTGCAATCCTTGGTTGAGTAGTACGTTATGCTTTTGCAACTGAGCGTACATGTGCTGTTAGAATAACATCTGATGTTGCTAGTGGCCATCATCCCTTTTATGATCTCCAGAAGGGCTTGTGTGTCCACTTCCACAGGGGTAGGTGGAACTATTGGTGGTGTTGGAACTTCCGGATACTGTGGTCCAGCTGCTGGTTCCACTATTACTTCTTCCTGGATAGTCTCTTGAGGTAGTACTGGCTCTTGCAGCTGACCAAGCTGGTCATGTTGCCCACGTTGCCCTTGTTGTTGTTGTCCAGTTCTAACAGATGCAGACGAAGTGCCCCTAAGGAAAGGGACAAGAGAGCAATCAAACGACCGGACATGAGGGATCAATGAAGTCGAAGGATACCGGAATGTCAAGCTAGGGTTGAGAACAACGAATCATGAGATCAAGGGGGAACATGTGTGATTGAGACATCCTATAAATTAAAACACCCCACAAATCTGAAATCAGACCTGCATGGGCCACCACTAAAACCTTGTCACGCCCCAGAACCAGAATACTGGAGAGCGGGGGAATGACTCAGCCAGCTACGTATTATGGGTAGAGGAATACCGTATAATATGATCAATGCTGTCTAAAAGATGAGGGGGTGCATACTACATGAAAGTCACGCTATGGTCGCTTCATATCTATTGTCTCAATCATTCAAACAAGAAACAGTAATAGAGAACATGTAAGATAAAGCAGTAAAGCGTCCCAAACGCTCAGTCAAAATGTTCTTGATATCTGGCTTTACAAAACGTAGCCAGATGATGAAGCAAGGTATACACAATTGTTTATCAGCTGCAGCCTGACTTAGTTACAATTATGTAAAAGTAAGTACAAGACGATCCGACTAACATATCGATGCCAAACGGCAAAATATAAAGTAAGTAACAAAACGAGCGAGGAAGTAAGGAACCCACTCGAGTCCTCCTGCGATCATTCCTCTAGTATTGACCATCTTGGAGGTGGAAGTAAGCTGAGTCCTCGGGAACCAGCTTTAAATCTTGCCATGCAAAACCAAAGAGGTTAGACCTCTAATAGCAAGTACCGCAAGGAAGCACGATATGAGAAATTGGAACAAGTAATAAGAGAATATGATATATAGATCTCTGCTTGCTACTGGGATTCACATAACATCACAACACTTCGAACCAACTTCCCAACCAAACAAGGACAGAAGTTAGCCCGTCATGTCCTGACATTCTGATCATCTCAGTTAGGTAACAGAGTAGGTACAGTATACAAACAAATCGATTTAAACGGCCATGCAACGACTACGGCTTGCTACGGTGAGTTCCAAGTTATCTTGGAATTATACAATAAGGGATTCCACAGTTCTTACTATGTACAAGCAAAGCTAGTCTATCCAGTCAATCAATTGCGCCAATCATAAATTAGACGAGTCCCAGCGGGACGCCCGTCATCAATATACAATATACAATAAATAATATAAGCAGATGCCGTTCCCTGCCCGTGTGGTAGATTTGCAGTATCTGTGGGAACCAGCCGGCCTGTCGGGCACTAATAGTCCCGAAGAGGGCTGCCATGTAAGAACTCGAGAATCCATTCTCTCCATGCAATCATTATTTTATTTAACTTAATAGTCTCTATGTTAAGTGAAATCCCATGCCGTGGATCATGGTCATTCAGAATGAGTACTTTCGTACGAGGTACGATATACACGACTCTACAACGATACCCGTACGGTTAAGTTGTAGATTTTACATAGCGTAATTCAACAATCAAAACTAACCACAGAATAATCATGCCTTGACCATAAAGTACACATGCTGCTTTATAGAAAAATAAATAAGTTGAAGCCTGCATGTGCCTGTATGCCAATATTCGGGATTTGGCCAATTAATTACAATAGTCCATAGCTAATATGAACGTGTCTCCTTCATTCAATTCAATAAGACGACTAGCCTGTCTTTTAGTTCCAACTAGAAACGCATGATCAATTATTAATCAATATAATAATCAATGTTAATTAATGCCAAGATAACAATCAATGTTAATAAATGCCAAGACCATCAATCAATGTCAATAAATGTCAACTCGGGACAGAATCAGCCAAAAGGCATTATGGCTAGCATTCATGCGGCTGGGAAATTATTGGTTCATGCGGCTGAACAGTATCGAACTTATGCGGTCGAGAATTAAATGGTTCATGCGACTGGTTTCGAGTCTCATGCGACAAGAAGAAGACAGGGCTCATGCGGCATGCGACTCAATGACACACGGCCAAGAGAGATTGGGCTTATGCGGCTAAGGACAACGTGCACTTATGCGACTGAGAATTGACAAACTATATGCGGCTTGGAGCTGGGCCTTATGCGGTAAGAAGATCATGTACTCATGCGGCTCCGAGATGAGCTTCATGCAGCTGAAGGGTCATGCGGCTGAAAGTTTTATCGCATGAAAGAGTCATACGGACAGTGTTAGGTCATATACGGCCAGATAGGACTCGGGCCTTTATGCGGCCAGGATGTAATGCTCATGCGACTAAAAATGGACGAGGCACATGCGACTGGAATGCATCAAGCTTACGCGGTCAGAAACTGATCCTTATGCGGCTCAAGATGCCATGCGGCTGTGAAGTCGCCAAGGTCCATGCGGCCAGGATTACCAAGCCTTATGCGGCTCAGAATACATGCGGCCAGGCACCCCATGCGGCCAGACATTTTATGCGGCCAAACACTTCATGTGGCCGAATGCTTCATGCGGCCGAATGCTTCAGAGTTCGTGCGGCTAGAGAAGACTTGTCGCATGAAAACTCATGCGGCCAAGCACTGTTCTTCTTTTCCACTTTATGAGAAGAAGAACCATGGGAAGCCATTGCTTCTAAGCTCCCTAAATCCTTCACTCCAAGCCCAAATCTGGACTTCCATAGGTCAAAATGGGGTAGAACGAAATTCTCTACAACATGGAACCATCAAAACTTAGAAAATAACAAAGTTACTAGATCAAAACCTAAGAAATCCGAAGATGCATTAAACTTAGATCTACATGAAATGAACCATGGAAATTATAATTACTAAATACTAAAGTATGTAAGAATCTTGAGAGGAAGACAATGGAACAACAAAAATGAAGATGCATCGAGAAGCAAGTTGGCACTTGCCTAAGCGGCTGGGTAGGTGGCGGAGGGTTTATGAGGAAGAAGAAGAGTAATGGTGAAGTAATGAATAGAGAGAAAGGTAATAGGGCTTTAAATGAAGGAGTGGTGGTAGGTGGGGAGTTGGGTTCATGTTGAACCATCCAAGGCCGGAAAGTAAACCAACTCGGGCGAACCCGAAAGAAAAGCAGAAAGTAAAATACAGAAAGTAAAATTACAGGAAATAATTAGCAAAAAATTAAAGGAATTTAAATACAGAACAATACATGATAAATAATAAATAAATATATTCCAACAGTACATGTATTTAAAATACGTATTCTGGGAACGGGAAGTGACAGAGCCACTTCCTGAAGCAACTATTGGCCTGAACAAGAACTCAATCCACAGCACAGGGTGTGCCACTGCCATTTTGCAGGACAGAGTACAACATATGGCTCTTCGGATTGGCAACCAATCCAAACCCGGAAGCTTGGATCTCGAAGACCTCCAAGATGTTGTTCAGGTTCGAACTCCTTACGCCAAACGCTCAAGTGCATCTCAAAACTCAGCAGCAGTTCTTCTATAAGGACACAACTTCTTTGAACGAAGCGATCCACAACCAACGGTCGACTTGTGTAAGGCCAATGGTCGTTCGAAGCTAAGTCGAGATCGAGCATGATGGTGGGAATTTTAAGAGACAGAAGACACAACCCTTCAGAAAAGCTTCTCCAGAAAAGTGTGGTCCAACCCACATACCACGTGGCCGTCGGTCAAAGACTCCCAAATTAATAGGATGAACCTAAGACTCAGCATAATAAATCTTATTTAATAGGTTCATTCGACGGAATCCTAGGCCACACACTTCTTGAATTCCCTAAATCACGGCGGTAATTAAAAAAGAGGATGACCGACTCGTCCATCAAAAGAGTAGTGATTAATTGTTCTTATGACTTTGACAGAAACTAGCTCCTTCGACTCAGAAGCGCAGCCAGTTCATTCCTTCCACTGCGCCCTCGCTTCAACACATAAGCGCAGCACCCTAAATCCCATCCAAAATTGCAGTCCGTTCAAAGGATCTTTTATCTGATACTTTTTGTCCGAAGCACAAGTCCACTCGTCGCCCTCAAGAACAGTAACTCTGTTGCCCAAAGTACTGTTTGCCATTAAAATCTTTGAATTATAATTTCAATCACAAACAGAACAGTGTTACATTATAGGACTCAGATGTAGTCCTAGGAGTACACTTTTGTTTTTATCTGGGTACTGTGTCGATGGAGCGAGTGGTAATGTGTTGACTCCGTTGACGATCTGACGACGATTTTAGATTCTTTAAAGGTATGGGTTACTCTGGATGCCGGAGTGTTGCGAGGAGAAGTGGACGTTAAATGTCTCTTCTGGCCTCTGTGGAGGTGCTTCTCTCTGAGTATGTATGTCTGTCCTTGTCTGTGTGTGTATATGATGAAGGAATGATCCTTCTATTTATAGATTACAGGCTGGCTGCTCATGCGCACATATGTCAGATGCGCCTGGACGTAGGAACGCCACGTGGTTGATGCTGGCGGGGGCGCATTATTGATGCGCCCTGATTTGGGGATTGAATCCTTCCTGTTGTGCCTGTGGGCTGCAAAAGAGCCGACACATGGCAGCTGAGAGGATTCTTCGGCTGCTGAGATCTTTGGTGATTGGCACCCCTTCGTGGACTGAACTGAGTCAAAGGACACATGGCGTATGTCCGTGGCTCAAAGATCTCAGATTTGGTAGATAATGATCTGACAGGACGCGCCTAGGATTGGGCGCATGGAGAGGACTTTAGCAGTTGTCTTTAGGGATCAAGAGCGAGTCCAAGTGCATGGCTTTGGGGCGCACGCAAAGATTTGGGTGCATGGCTGTGGTAGTATATGGCTTTGGTTGGCCACGTGGCAAGGTAGCTCGACCGACCAAACGAAATGATGTACTGATGTCATCGACCCTTCGTCTTATACTAAGTGTTGGAGACTCTTCGGGGGACGTGTTGTCGCCTTTGTCATGCGGCATTAAATGCTCGATGTGACAGGCGCATAGGCTTCTGTCCAGCCTGTCACCCAGAATTAAATGCTCGGATCGTACGCGCATGGGCTCGAACTCTATTTTGGGCGCATCAGAAGGAGGCGCAGGGATTTACCATACTGTGCATCCACCTAGGCCCGACTGTTGGGTTCCCAATGTTTTGATTGTACATGTTGACTGGGCTGATTTTGAAAAGACAGATTCATTCTATAAACGTTCGTTGCACGGACTTCGGAGAGCCTACCACTTGGCGCATGGGTCTGATTTGTCCAAGCTATAAATAGCAGCAAGGAGAGGGTTTTGTTCCCCATTTTCCCTCGTTTACTCAGTGTAGAGATGCACCTCTTTGCCCGTATACGTTCTATCAACGAGATGCTCTCGAAGGTGAAGATGCGTCGAGTTGTCTTGGTATGCACTCGTGAAGGTGATTGTTACATCCAAAAGTCGGGATCGCGGGATTCCGATGCAGGCCGAAGGTGCCTGTTGCATCCAAAGATCGGGACATTCGTGTCCCATCTTTGTTATGCTGGAAGAGCCCCAGATCGGAATTGTGGTGCTTCCATCTTCCTTGGGCTTTGGAGAGCTCTTCCTCCTGCTAGAGTGGGGTTGATCACCCGCTCGGGTTATGTTCAAAGGACTGCTTCCTTTAGCCGAACCACTTGGTTGAGACGAAGTGAATCGCCTATAATGAGACATCAACGTGATGTGCCTGAATGAGACGCTGAAACGATATGCCTGATTGAGACGATGTCTTGGTGCGCCTGCGTAGCTGCTGTCTTGATGTGCCTAGCTGATGAGCCTGCGCAGCAGCTTTTTCAATATGCCTTGCTATTTTTAGACTTTTTTTTACTTTCTGTAAATGGTCTTTTATGTAAAAAAATAGTCTCTAGTCAAGATCCTTTTTTTGTGTGTTAACTATCTCTTACTATTTTTTGATGTATTGAACTCTCGGCGCATGTTTGTTCTAGGGCTCATAGTAGATGTGCCAAAAATTTCATGCTTCTACAAGACCCCCTTCAATGTTTTCAAAACTTTTTGTCAAGTTTTGGAATACTTTGAATAAGAAGCATGGTGGGCGCATGTCTTCGATGGAGCGTATGCCTGTTCTGGGCATATGACTGCTCCGCACATGATATGATGAGGCACATACTTCCTTTAAATGTAAATGATAATGCCTCTTTTTATTAATGATGATCTTTTGAATATCCGCAGTTATCATTTCGTAGAACCCCAAGTGGCGGCTGACGTCACCCTTTATCGGTTCACGCGTGTGACCAAGCCTATAAAAAGGCGTCTGATGGAGAGAGAGTCTCTCTTCTTTGTTTTCTTCTTCTTCTTTGTGTCTTAAGAAATTCTCTCGAAACTTGAAGAATGGCCCCTAAGACTCCTCGCGGTGGTCCTGGCCGAGGGCGAAGCAAAGAAAAAGAACCTGCGGAGGTCAATGTTGACGATGTCCCCAGGACGCCCGTCGACGTTCGACCGACAGTGATTGGTGGGTATTCTTGTCATTCTTTGCCGTACCTTTCAGTACTTAAGTATATATTTTTTTAGAACTCACATACGCCGACGCACATGGACCTCGAGTCCTGATGATGCACTGAAGCTTCTTGCTGATGCGCATAGACTTCGAGTCCTGATGATGCACTGAAGCTTCTTGCTGATGCGCATGGACTTCGAGTCCCGATGATGCGCTGAAGCTTCCTGCTGATGCACATGGACTTCGAGTCCTGATGATGCGCTGAAGATTCTTGCTGATGCGCATGGACTACGAGTCCTGATGATGTGCTGAAGCTTGTTGCTGATGCGCATAAACTTCGAGTCCTGATGATGCACTGAAGCTTCTTTTCAGATGCGCCTGAGCCTTGGTTCAGTGTGTGCGCTTATGATGAGAATACGGGCAAGCTATTTTTGTTATTTTAACATATCTGAGTCTTTGTTATCTTTCCCTGACCGCCAGTTTCGATGACCGTCTCATTTTTGAACAAAGTACTTCTAGACGCTGCTCTCTGTCAGATGGAAGTTTACTATAACGAGGAGGGGATAAATCATGTCCGAGCTGCCATCATGCTGGATCAGCCTTCCGAGAGAATGATCCAAATTGGGAACAAGAGTATGTGTTCCTCTAATGAATAATGGAGCGTGAAGTTTGAAACCTGCCATTTCTGGAGATGCAACTTTCTTGAAGCCTGGGTTCCTGTTTGGGGATTGCCTCACTTCTACTGAAGCGAAGGTGTTGAGGATCAAGGAAGATTGGTTCTTCACATCCAGGGGATGAACATGTTTATTATGCTGCTCGAGCGTCAATGGCCTTTGACTGCCTTCTGTCGTCTTGCTTCCAAGAGGAGGATGACATGGGAGCTAACCCCGTCTTAGGGGGGAGCGGTGGCGGGCACCATCAGGATCGATGCTACCTCAAACCAGAGAGATAATTTGGCCGCCAAGCGGGCTGGGTCCTCTTTCTCCTGGCAAACTCTGCATCCTGGGAGTATTTATAGTGACGTCCCTGCCGACAATTTTGCCTTTGGTGCTTCGACTTTCGTTAATCGTATACTATCATCAAAGTGGTCGTACCCGAAGGGTGAATTTCGGGTAGAGGATTGGTGCCATTATGTATCCAAGTGGGATGGACTGACACACTGGGTTCTGACGAAGTTTCGAACCAAACTCAGGGAGATTGGGCTGACTTCCACTATCCGTGCCACCCAGGCGGGCGTCGACATCAACATGCATATGTTCCTTGCGCTTCTGGAGATGTTTAATACCCAGACCGGGACCTTCTTCACTCCGATGGGGCTAGGACTTGCACTTCATGAAATGTATGAGGTGTCGAGGCTTTCTTGGGGATCAGAACCCTACGAGGAGTACTTCCCGACTAACGAGGAGTTCCAAGTCCTAGGGGACAAAGACGAGGAGATGATGGCTGTCTTCAAAGAAGTGGCGAGTCATCACTATTATATGCAGAAGAATGATAAGGGCGTGTAGAAGCATAGAAAAGAACAAGAAAGTCCATACGACTCAAAACAGAGGGAGTCTCATGCGGTTCAAAGAATCTCCTAGAGCTTCATGTTGCTCAAGAGTCCTCTAGAGCTACATGTGGCTCGAAAGTCTTTCAGAGCTTCATGCGGCTCAGAAATCCCCAATAGCTCCATGCGGCTCGGGTAAAAGCCACGTGGCCCTATGCGGTTCGCCTCTACAGCTGGCCATCAAGCAGCAGTCTCATTTAATGCTCTGACGCAACACGGCAGCTCTGACATAAAGATGAATTGACAGCCCTGACATAAAGCTGCAATGATGACTCTGACATAATGGCGTGCTCCTAGGGAAACGAAAAAAATCTTTATAGCTGGCACGATCCACCAATTCCGAAGCTCCCTATGCGGCTACCATCCCTCATGCGGCAGCCACTCTCATGCGGCTGCCAACTTAATGCGGCTGCCATCTCCATGCGGCTGCCACTCTCATGCGGCTGCCACCCTCATGCGGCTGCCACTTTCATGCGGCTGCCACCCTCATGCGGTTGCCACCTTCTGTAGAAGCATGGAAAAGAATGAAGAAAGGTCCATGCGGCCAAGGATCTCCATGCAGCTCAGAGAGCCCATACGGCTCAGGGGTCCATGCGGCTCAAGAGTCTATACGGCTCAAACAATTCCATGCGGCCCAGAGAGGAGCCACGTGGCCTTTAACAGCTCTTTCCTTCGTCTTTTGCTGCATTTAATGCCCTGACGGCTGACAGATCTGACAAATGACAGCTCTGACATAAAGGCGCAATAATGACTGACATAAAGGCGTATTTCTAGGGAAGAGGAGGAAATCTTTTCACAGTTGGCAGAATCCACCGAGCCCCTAGGCATGCGGCTACTGCATTTATGCGGCCGTCCATTTCATGTGGCCGCCTACATCATGCGACCACCCATCTTCATGCGGCTGTATCCCTTATGCGGCCGCCCGTCAGCATGCGGCTGCCTATCCTCATGCGACTGCCCATCTTCATGCGGCTGTTCATCCCCATGCGGCTGCCCATCCCCATGCGACTGTCCCTTTTTTATGCGGCTGCCAATCCTCACGCGACTGACACGTGGCGCTCTTCACGACAATAGAGACACGTGGCGGTCTTATCTTTCCTGAAGTTATAGGTGCTAACAAATTCCAATAAAAGTAGATTTGTTGCAATCGTCATAATTGTCCAGATCAAATCAAATCAAGCTAATGGGACACGTGGCAGGCTATCACAAATCATGAATATTCATGGCAATCAATATTTATTGCCCACAAAAATTTGATTCAACCACATTAATTACTCAGATTTATTACATTCAAGATGAAGGGCCCAGATTAAGTGATCTTAGCCGCCGACTTCTGAAGGTGGCAATCATTGGCAAACCCTAATGAGCATATCCCATTCTTATAAATAGCAAGGTGCCATTCCCTTGCAAAAGGGACAGAGACAGACAGAGAGAGAAGAGTGGGGCAAAGAGAGAGAGAGCACTACAGAGACATCCGGAGATCTAGCAACCGAAGGCGCAAGAGAGTCTCCCCACAAATCCAAGAGCATTTCTTCACCGGAGCCAAGGCTACGTCTGATCGTCCAAGGAGTAAGACAGAGTGGTCGTCGCTTTCCCGAGCCTCTATCGTCACCCCCCAGAAAAACTAAACAATTGTACTTAGATTGTTGTACCTAGGTTTTCGTCCCTAGGCTTTCTTTGTACAAGCGAGTTTGTATTATGAAGTAAAAGTCCAGTCCTCCGATATAACTGTTCTGTTCTTTTATAATCAATGGCAAACACGATGGCGACTCTGCTGGGGACTAACTTCTCCACGGCTGAGGAGTTGGTGACGCAATCAGACGCAGCCAAACTTGGCTTCACTCAACAAATGCTAGTCGCCCGGTTCGACCAACAAGCGTTTGAAGAAATGCTCTCCGACGGGAGCGCTGGCCCGGTCCAGCGGCGAGCCCACACGAAGAAGGCCCGCAAGGAGTGGAGACCCAAGTCATTCGCTCCTCCCCAAGCTCTGGACGGAGTACTCTCTGCTGCCCAAGACGGCGAAGGCAACTCTCATGCGGCCCCACTTCAAGCCATAGAAGACTCTGTTGTCCCCAAGTCCGGCAGAGGAAAGCACTATGATGCTGGACTTGTAGGGACAAAGAGTGATTCTATGTGCTCTAGGAAGAAATCGAACAAAAGTACTATCCGTAAGACGAAGACTCATGCGGCCAAACTTGCCAGCCGCATGCATGATGACCATGCGGCCAAAACTACCAGCCGAATGCATAACACTCATGCGGCCAAGATTCCCAGCCGCATGGAGAAGACTCATGCGGCTGGGACTTCCAGCCACATGAAGAAAGCCCATACGGCTATGACTGCCAGCCGCATGAAGACTGTTGATTCCAGCCGCATGTCGCCTGCTCCACGCGGCTCGGTCTTCGATCGCCTCTCCTATGCTCCTGATCTCTCGTGCTCCCGAGAAAACATGTCTGACTCTCTCCAGCACCACATAGACTCTTCCTACTATGTGCCCTCACGCACTAGAGTGAAGAAGTCCAAGGCAGCACGAGCTTGGCAAGCTCAGTCCGCTGTCCTGACCTTTGACCATCCGAGCGCTCCATATACTATAATACGGGCCTCTAATGGGAAGTTGTACAGAACCACTCGAGTCCAGCCCCCGACGGCAAACGGACAGAGTGGTTTCCAAAAGTCTTCCAAAACCCAGGGAACAAACATGGTCGTTCCAGACCCATCTGACTTGCGTGAGGTTATCCTCCACAAGCGCAAGGAAAGAGGAGAGGCCTCGGTGTACGGAGAATCCTCCCACGGGCAGCACTGCACCGAAGTCATTATCAACTGCTACTGCAGCAAGGCGGTGGTACAAGCAGACCGACGGTCCGTCTTCCGACGATTGTGACGCCTGAGCTTAGAAGATGAGGCGCTTCTCGTCGCTTCCTGCAATTCTGCTCTGAAGATTCCCGACGGCGGGAGAGGGAAGAAAGCAAATATCTCTAGCCTGAAAATTTCAACCGGCATAACCAAGAAACTTTCTTCTAAACGGTTGTCTACCACCGTTGCAGGAGGAGTTTACCAAGGGACCCGCTCGAAAACAAAATCTTCCACACTTGGGGATTCGTCGTCCACACTCGGAGACACTGGAACTGGGGGTAGCACCCCTCCAAATATCTACGATAATCCGGTGTTCCAAGAGGATGACCCAGATACATCAAATCTCGACATCCCCGAGGACGTCCACGACTCTCGAAAAGAGGCAAGCTCTGAAACTGGGGGTACCACTCTTTTCGAGTCTGAACCAGAAAAGAACATTTCCACATATCCCGACGACTTTTCTGAACGAGGGTACGATTCAGAAGGCACGTCCTCTACCGTTCCTTCTACCTCTCATCATATAAAGACGGTATTCATGACGGACAGCAACCAAGAGGGTCCCAGTGATCGCCAACGCATCGATACTATGGAGGCCATACTGCATGGTTTGGTCAAGTCCGTGGACAAGATCAAGGCAGCCATCCCCACTCTGCAAGGAAGGACGCCTGGCCAAACGAGATTGGGTCCCGCGGTCAATACGGACTCAAACTCAGCTGCACCAAACCCGGGCGATAATCCTCCTGAAATATCGGCCTCCACTGCTGCAGACGAGGCCAGGGAGGCGAGAAGGGAGGTCCAAGATCTCCGAGCCACGTTTCAAGCCCGGGAAAATTGCCAGGACCTCAGAGTACGACAACTGTATCCTGCTGCATGGAGATATATTCCCTTCCCACCAAAATATAAACCATTCCACATCAATCCATATGATGGGAAGACATCTGCAAGCAGGTACATCACCTACTTCGAAGTCACAATCTACCATCTACCTTATGACGATGCCATCCTTACGCGGTTGTTTATCGGAGCATTGGAGGGGGTCGCCTTCGACTGGTACCGCAACTTGCCGAACAATTTCATCTACTCATTCACCGGCTTCAAACGCATGTTCCTAGAGAGATTCTATAAAGTAAGACAAGACGTGACAATATCCACTCTCATGGATGTTGTTCAGGAAGAAAAGGAGCTAACAAGAAATTATATCGAGCGGTTTCGCCAAACCGCGATGAAGCTGCCGTCCGGCAACCCTGATTCCTTCTTGATTGAAATTTGCCAAAAGGTACTGCTTCCCACAATCAGCCTCTGGATGGGCGAAAGTCAATTCAGGGATTGGAATACATTCATCATCAGTGCCACTAGCGTAGAAGACAAGGTGAAGAAAGCCCGCCAACTGGGATTGCACATCTCGGAAGGAGAAGACAAGGACAAATACCCTAACATCAACATCAACAACGGTGGTAATTTCTCCAACAACCGAGACAACATGGGCAAGCAGGCTATGGTGGCCGACACAGCCCCAAAGCCCGAATCGAAGCCGGAGGAAAAGCAGTGGCCTCAGATGACCTATTCCTTCGAGGACGGCTATGTTAAACCCATCCTAGACATGCTCATCCAAGGAGGACGAATTCAGCTCCCTCCTCCAAGGTGTGAGCCTCATCCTGCAGATATGGAAAGTCCCAAGTACTGCTATTAGCATCGCTATGTTCACCATGCTACACAAGACTGCTTCCAGCTGAAGCGGTACGTCCAACATCTCATCGATTCTAATGCCCTCGCCATTGATTTCGAAGAGGTGACCATGGCAGGCAACATGGTGTCAGTACAATTCGGCAGCTTCCCTCCGACAAAGACTCAAGACGGAGTAGTGCCCATCCCAGAGCAAAGATGGAGGTCTCTAACCTTCCACCTTCCCGAGACCAAGCTGTGGGTCTAGTGCCCCTTACTACATCACGAGGAGAGATCATGTGGGTCCATCCGGACTCGGTAACTGAGGTGACTCAGTCTACACCTCCCGCCACCAGCAAAAAGAAGAATGGAAAAGTCAAATCATGCCGCATGATCTCGGCAGAGGTCGAAGAAGCTACCGCTGTTGTTATCCGCTTCGGCGTGCAAATCTAACCTCCACCTGGTAACTCGGCTGAAGACCCTCAAACAACAGCTGCTAATGCTTTAGGACCGCCGCAGCCTTCGACGACCGACAAGCCTAGGCCAAAGGAGACTCGCTTCGACAAACCGCTCCGAAGGGAGACGCCTCATGGGCTGGAGAAGCCCTACAACTTCGACATAATGGCCCAATTGGCCAACACACCAGCCAAATTATCGCTATATGAGCTCTTGAGACTCTCCAAGGATGTCCGCGTCGCACTAAGTGAAGCACTCCAGAATGCCGACGCTTATTTGGCTCAATCCAATCTCACCGGGGAAGATTCGTCGGCAGATCTCCAGAACAGTGCTTGCACAGGGTCAATGCCGAACATTGTCTTCACTCCACAGGACATGCTCATCAAAACCAACCTGCACGATCGCCCTTTCTATTATACTGGGTACATTGGCGATATCAAGGTCGATCGAATGCCTATCGACCCCGGGTCCTCCATAAGCATCATCCCAAAGAGTCTACTACATCATCTGCATATCCCAATGCACCGCCTGACGCTGACAAGCACCGCCATCAGCGGTTTTAATTCGGGCAGGAGCTACCCTATCTGGAAAATTTGCCTGAAGTGTCAAATCGGCGACCTGCAGTCAGAAGTGACTTGTTATGTCATAGATGCGGACACTTCTTACAACATTCTCCTGGGGCGTCCTTGGATACACGATTCGCCGACATCGATCCTTTCACCGGGGTCGAGTCTTACTACTCGGACTCCTGCTTGTACGAAAAGTCAAAGAGGCACCTTGTCGAAGGAGACACACAAGCTCAAACTGAGGCAACAACCGGATCAGAAGAACCTCTGACGATCCATCTCCAAGCCCGCAAGCCTGGCATAACTGCGCCCCTTACAGCCACTCTGTATAAGGACACAATTAGCCTCTCTACACAGGAGAAACAATTGATAATCCGACTGCCAAGGTCTGGCCAAGTGTCTAGACCCACGACAGAGCTACTGACAATCAGGCTGCCAAAAGCTAGCCAGCAACAAACAGGAGAGCTCAATCCCCCTGTCAAGCCAATGATAATTCATCTTCCCAGAATGAATCGGCAACCGAGCACCAAGCCAGGGACTGTTAGCCAGCCAACCACTCCCCGCCCAGCACCGAGCACCAAACTAGGGGTGGCTAGTGTGCCAACAACTCCACATTCTGCTCCACCCATGGAGTCCCTGATAATCAAGCTGCCCAAGTAATCCTCTCAGTCTTCATTTATACAGGGGGTGGCCGAGGAAGAACCGAAACTGGCCAAGTATGTGGCTGCTCACACTGATGTTCCATCCGCAGATGATGTAATCCTGCTGGAAAAGATACCTTACTTCATCAATAAAGGGCTATCTTTGAATTATCTTGAGCTTAATAAGCTCTGTACAATGTATGCTATGGAACACGGTATAGGCACTCACCTGCACACACAAGTGACAAATGTCTACCCCACCAACCAAGTTACTCCAGTGGAAGACGCTTACCGCATAATCGAGGGAGGCAATCACCCGATCATTTTTGGCCAGAAAAATGGTCCATAGCCCTTCAAGACAGAAGAATTTGAGCTCGAACCCGACATCGAGAGGTTGTCCCTTTATCTGTATAGTTCCCAATCCAAGTCCCTTATGCAAAAACAAGGATATTATCTGGAAACTACACCGGGCTTGAACTTCGGCATTGGACGGCGACTACCCGTGCAATCGCCAGTCCTGGCTGGGAAACCACAAGATTACTACAAAAACAGACGTGGACTAGGTTATGTCACGCCTGCCACGACACCTGAAAGCTCAGACGAGGAATGCGACTGGCATTCACGCTCAACCGGATCACCCACTTCCGCTCAGACACCAGCATCGGGGACATGCTCAGGCAAGTATGGTCCGTCAATATGGCATTGGCCGACGCCTACGAAGAAGATGAAGACATTCCTGAACTTCTTGAGTTAGAACCGTGCGCACAACAAGTAGATGCGCAGTGGGAGAAGCGGTTCGAACAAAAAGAGCCTCCTACCGAGGATGAGGTTATACAAGTCGACCTCGGTGATGAATCTTCTCCAAAGCCCATCTTCGTCAGAGGCTAGCCTACATCAGGAGGTTTATTTCTAACCTCTCCGGACGATGCCAGCCATTCACCCACCTCATGAAGAAAGGCGTTTCATTCATATGGGATGAAGAATGCCAGCGCGCTTTCGACAGCATCAAAGAATATCTGACGAACCCTCCAGTCCTGGTAGCCCCGATTCCTGGAAAACTATTCTTGCTCTATGTACGAGCGATGGAGCATTCTTTCGGTGCTCTGCTAGCACAAAACAATGAGGCAGGCCACGAACAAGCCATATATTACCTCAGCCGAATGATGATGGGGCCGGAGCACCGATATACTGCCGTAGAAAAAGAGTGCCTTGCTTTGGTTTTCGCCATTCAGAAGACGCGACATTACGTCACGGGACAGACCATCCATGTCATATCAAGAGTTAATCCCCTCAGGGTTCTCATGACCAAGCTGGGTGCACTCAGCTCTCGTATCGCTACCTGGCGATATTACTGTCCCCTTACCACATGATCTTCATCCCACAGAAGGCTGTTAAAGGTCAAGCCCTGGCAGACTTTTTAGCCGCTCATCTAGGATCGGAGTCAACCAAAATAGATGAAGAGATTCCAGACGAGGTGGCTAATTCGAATATGGCCTCCAATGATACCATATGGCGAATGTTCTTCGACGGCGCTTCAAGAACTGGGCCTAAGGGCAACATCGTCGCTGGAGTTGGAATAGTGCTAATTTTTCCCTTCGGGTTAGTAATTAGTCGGGCTTACTCTCTCACAGAGCCCTGTTCAAATAATGTGGCCGAGTACAACACCCTGGTTATTGGCCTCCGACTGGCAAAAGAGCTGGGGGTAGAGCACCTTGAAGCATACGATGATTCACAGTTAATCGTCAATCAGATTCGGTGTTCATACGAGGTTTTCCATAAAGACATGATCCCCTACCACCAAATAGCGATCGACATCATCTCATCCCTGGAGGGGTTCTTCATAGAGCACGTTCCCAGGCTCCAAAACATCGAAGCCGACGCCCTAGCAAGTCTCGCCGCCTCTTTACCAGTTCCGAATCATGCTCATCATCTGGTTGACATCATAGGCCGTGAACTGGTCTGTCTCAGGAATAATGTTCAGTGTGTAGAGAGTCACTCCGCTATGACAATCGACGAAACACCAGATTGGAGGCAGCCATTCATCGACTTTGTCGTCTACGACATCCTGCCAGAGAATCCGAAGGAGGCCACGTCCATCAGAAGGCGTTCCCTCAGATTCTATTATGATACAGAGACGAAAATGCTGTATCGATGATCATATGACAGAGTACTACTTCGGTGCCTATCAAATACAGAAGCCAAAGAAGCCGTACGTGAAGCTCACGACGGCATCTGCGGAGCCCATCAGCCTGGCCCGAAACTACAAGATCGCCTTCGTCGAATGGGCTACTACTGGCCCACGATGGTTGCAGATACGATAGACTATGCACAAAAATGCAAAGCGTGTCAAGTCCATGCTGATTTCATCCACCAGCCCTCCGAGTTTCTACATCCGACTGTGGCATCCTGGCCATTCGAAGCATGGGGAATGGACATCATTGGTCCAATCATTCCGCGTTCGTCTCGAGGATATCGCTTCATACTCGCAATCACAGATTACTTCTCCAAATAGGCGGAGGCTGTTCTGCTGGCTGAAGTGAAGACTTCAAACATGATCAGCTTCCTCAAGCATCACGTCATCTGTCACTTTAGGCTGCCTCGAAGGATCATCCACGACAATGGTCCGCAGTTCGCGAGCCATGTCTTCTATCAGTTTTGCGACAAATACCGCATCCAGAATATTGCTTCAACACCATACAACCCCGCGACTAACAGTCTGGCTGAAGCATTCAACAAAACAATCATCAAGCTTCTCAAGAAATTCGTGTCATCAAACAAATGCGACTGTAATAAAAAGCTCGGTGAATGCCTGTGGGCATACCGGACTACAGTACGGACTGCCACCGGGAACACACCCTTCTTTCTGGTATACGGGAGTGAGGCAGTACTCCCACTGGAGACCCAAATCCCTTCACTCCGTGTCGCTCTCACCTATCGGTTGACGATAGATGATAATCACCATCGCCGACTACAAGAGTTAGAGGTCCTAGATGAGAAGCGCCTTTCAGCTCAACAATGAATCAAGCTGTACCAGGCACGTATCTCTGGAGCCTTCAACAAGAAGGTTAAAATCAGAACATTCCAGGTGGGCGACCTCGTTCTGGCAGTTCGGAGGCCGATGGTAATGACTCACAAAATCGTCTGCAAGTTCCAGCTAAAGTGGGAAGGCCCGTTCATCATCGACGCTGTATTCTCTAACGGAGCTTACCGCCTCGCAAAACAAAATAGAGACTTGCTTATGTTGCCCATCAACGACAAGTTCCTAAAGAAGTATTATATCTAAAACGACATCCCCCAAGATGACGAGTTACATACCCGCCGGTACCGCTGAACTCACAGCCAGACTACAAATCTTCCAGAATGATGAGTTACGTACCCGCCGGTACTGCTGAGCTCACAGCCAGACTACAAATCTTCCAGATGACGAGTTATGTACCCGCTTGTATCGCTGAACTCACACCCCGACTACAGATATTCAAGATGACGAGTTACGTACCCGCTGGTATTGCTGAACTCACAGTGAGACTATAAATCTTCCAGATGACGAGTTACGTACCCGCTGGTACCGCTGAACTCACATCCCGACTACAAATATTATAGAATGATGAGTTATGTACCCGCCGGTACCGTTGACCTCACATCCCAACTACAAATCTTCTACAATGGTGAGTTACGTACCCGCCGGTACCGCTGAACTCACATGTCGACTCCAAATCTCCCAGCTTGTCGAGTTATGTACCCGTAGGTACCGCTGAACTTGCATTCTGGCCACTACAGTTAAATCTATATTGCATCTTTCAGGCAGTAAGTCATATATGATCATACCTCTGAACTTTCTTCCTAAAAGACCTCCCTTCTCATGATCCAATACCCGTACTTTCAGTACACAAAAAAGGGTAACCGATCCATAAATTCTCCAGAACAACCAAGTCGATGTTACCTCTGAGTTGTCTTCACTTCCACCAAAAACAAACCGCCCCCTCACATAGAACTTCTTTGTCCTCATTACCTCTGAGTCTTTCTATGTACCCCCCTTCATGGAGCCCACTTCTACCATGTCCTCGTTACCTCTGAGTGGGAAGGCTCCATCGAAGAAACCCTCATATTTGCTATGTCCTCATTACCTCTGAGTAAATATGTTGGTTCTCTCCCAACTTATTATCCGTATCCCGAACCAGGGTACGCCAAGGATAATAGGTCCACAAAAAAGTCACCCATTGGGACAACTCCTACAAAACAAAGAACAGAACGAATGTATTCCGTTCAAAATCAGTGACATTCATATGACTACGTCTCATTAACAAGCCAGAAAAGTTCTATATTATTTCATTCAGACAAGAAGGGAAAGAGATTAGATCGATGTCCAAAAGAAACAAGACATAAACCGCAGCTAAAGACAGACAGAAGTATCAAAACAAAGATGGACATTTGGGAGAGCCCACGAATCCTAGTTGCGGGGACGTATATACCAAACCCTCAACCATTTTGCATATGAAGGATGAACTTGAGCAAGATCCTCGTCCGAGATAGGGGGATCAGAACTCCCAGCACTACCGCCTTCAAACTGGGGCTCCTCCTTTACAGCAATGGGCGCCAGCTCTCCGTTCTGTTCCTCTGCTCCTGGTGTTACCTCCTCCTTAACAAGCGATGATTCCTGTTTGAAAGGGGGCAGCAACTCTTCCTTCACAATGATCTCAGCCTTCGGCAGGGTTGCTGCAAGAATCAAAGATAAAAAGAAACAAAGTCAAATGATGGTCAGAGCCTTACGCGGGGGACTCATGAGGATCTGATTGACATGTTATTATGCGATTCGGCTTACGAAGCACTCAAGCGGCCCACTAAAACAACTCATATACGGCTCGGACAAGGGATATACCCCCATGCGGCTCGATTATGGGACATGTATGCGGCCTATACAACTCAAAATAGTTTGCATAAAAAAGGCTTGTGCATACAGCATGCAACAGAGCCGTCGTTAGGGTTTCAAAGAATATGACTTTTCCAAATCCCTACCCTTAACAGCAGGACGAACGTCGAACTGAGCTTCGGGTGCCGTAGTCGACGAAGACGCCACCTTATTACCCTTCGCCGCAACAGTCTTCTTGGGAGCCATTACTACGATCAAAGAAGGAGAACGAGGACAAAAGAGCTAGGGCAAGAGCAGAAAGCAGAGGAAGTCTTCTTTCCAAACACTCTGCTATTTATAGGCAGAACCCCAATGGACCGACGCATCGATCCATGTGCAGTATAACCGACTCTTCGGTTATCAAGGCGATCTGATTATTTAAGGCTAAACTCTTGGGATCCTGCCCCAAAAAGTGGCCTTAAATCTGACAGCAAATCAAAGGCAATCAATGCAAAAGATTTGCACACATGGCATGAAGACGTGGCAAGGCGCCCATGCGGCTCAGATGGCCATACGGCTGGAACGACCATGCGGCTCAGATGGTCGTACGGCTGAAAGGGGGGCCTGCAGCTGGGACATCCATGCGGCCAGAACATCCTATACGGCCAGAAGAGTTTATACCTAGCCATGCTTCTTATTCAAAGTATTTCAATTTTGTAAATTGAAAACTTTGAAGGGGGTCTTATAGAAGCATAGAAAAGAATGAAGAAAGGTCCATGCGGTCAAGGATCTCCATGCGGCTCAGAGAGCCCATGCGGCTCAGGGGTCCATGCGGCTCAAGAGTCTATACGGCTCGAACAATTCCATGCGGCCCAGAGAGGAGCCACGTGGCCTTCAACAGCTCTTTCCTTCGCCTTTTGCTGCATTTAATGCCCTGACAGCTGACAGCTCTAACAAATAACTGCTCTAACATAAAGGTGCAATAATGACTGACATAAAGGCGTGTTCCTAGGGAAGAGGAGGAAATCTTTTCACAGCTGACAGAATCCACCGAGCCCCGAGGCATGCGGCTACTGTATTTATGCGGCCGCCCATTTCATGCGGCCGCCTACTTCATGCGGCCACCCATCTTCATGCGGGTGCATCCCTTATGTGGCCGCCCGTCAGCATGCGGCTGCCTATCCTCATGCGGCTGCCCATCTTCATGCGGCAGTTCATCCCCATGTGGCTGCCCATCCCTATGCGACTGCCCCTTTTTCATGCGGCTGCCAATCCTCATGCGGCTGACACGTGGCGCTCTTTACGATAATAGAGACACGTGGCGGTCTTATCTTCCCTGGAGTTATGGGTGCTAACAAATCCCAATAAAAGTAGATTTGTTGCAATCGTCATAATTGCCCAGGTCAAATCAAATCAAGCTAATGGGACACGTGGCAGGCTATCACAAATCACGAATATTCATGGCAATCAATATTTATTGCCCACAGAAATTTGATATAATCATATTAATTACTCAGATTTATTACATTCAAGATGAAGGGCCCAGATTAAGTGATCCTTAGCCGTCGACTTCTGCAGAAGGCAATCATTGGCAAACCCTAATGAGCACATCCCATTCTTATAAATAGCAAGGTGCCATTCCCTTGCAAAAGGGGCAAAGACAGACAAAGAGAGAGAAGAGCGGAGCAAAGAGAGAGAGCACTACAGAGACATCCGGAGATCTAGCAACCGAAGGCGCAAGAGAGTCTCTCCATAAATCCAAGAGCATTTTTTCACCGGAGCCAAGGCTACGTCTGATCGTCCAAGGAGTAAGACAGAGCGACCGTCGCTTTCCCGAGCCTCTATCATTACCCCCTAGAAAAACTAAACAATTGTACTTAGATTGTTGTACCTAGGTTTTCGTCCCTAGGCTTTCTTTGTACAAGCGAGTTTGTATTGTGAGGTAAAAGTCCAGTCCTCCGATATAACTATTTTGTTCTATTATAATCAATGGCAAACACCTTCATGCGGCTCAGATTAAAGGACTTCCATACGGTTCAGATAAGGCCACCCTTATGCGGCTCTAACACGAGGCCACACTCATGCGGCCCAACTATGACAGTCCTCCATACGGCTCGCAGCAGTTGGGACACGTGGCTGGAGTTGATCAAATCCTAACAATCCAGATTTATGGCAATCGACATAACAGGCAGTTGGGACACGTGGCAGGAGATTGACCAAGATTTATTCACTCAGATTTGCTGATATCAACAAATCATCACGATGCAGATTTGTTGCAATCAATATTAACTGCCCATGCAGATTTGGTACAATCAACATTAACTGCCCAGATTTGTTACAATCAATATTAACGGCCCAGATTAATTTCCAACAAACAAGATGAAGGCAAATCATAACCGCCCACTTTACAAGGAGCAATCATTGCAAACCCTACTTATCGCACCCCACTCCTATAAATAGCAAGGTGCCATTCCCTTGCAAAAGAGGACGGAGACAAAGATAGACAGAGACAGGCACAGAGAGAGCAGCGGCGCACAGAAGAGTCACCCCACACATCCCGAGAGTATTTCTTCATCAGAGCCAAGGCTACGTCCGATCGTCAAAGGAGTAAGGCAGAGTTGATATCACTCTCCCGAGCCTCTACCGTCATGCCCCAGAAAAACTAAACAATTGTATTTAGATTGCTGTACCTAGGTTTTCATCCCTAGCCTTTTTTTGTACGAACGAGTTTGTGTTGTGAAGTAAAATTCCAGTCCTCCCATAAAACTGTTCTGTTCTTTTACAATCAATGGCAAATACGATGGCGACTCTGTTGGGGACTAACTTCTCCACGGCTGAGGAGTTGGTGACGCAATCGAACGCCGCCAAACTGGGCTCCACTCAACAGATGCTGGTCGTCCGCTTCGACCAGCAGGCGTTTGAAGAAATGCTCTCTGACGGGAGCGCTGGCCCGGTCCAGAAGTGAGCCCGCACGAAGAAGGCTCGTAGGGATTGGAGGCCCAAATCATTTGCTCCTCCCCAAGCTCTGGAGGAAATGCTCCCTGCTGCCCAAAATGGCGGGAAAGACTCTCGTGCGGCCCCACTTCAGACCATAGAGGACTCTGCTGTCCCCAAGTTCGGCAGAGGAAAATACTACCATGCTGGACTTGCAGGGGCAAAAAGGAACTCCATGCGGTCCAAGAAAAATCCCCATAAGGGCACCAGCCGCATGATGACTCGTGCGGCCACAGAAGCCAGCCGCATGCAGAAGGCTCATGCGGCCAAAACTTCCAGCCGCATGAAGGAGGCTCATACGGCCACGACTGCCAGCCGCATGCAGACTGCTTATGCAGCCACCGCTTTTAGCCGCATACAGAAGGTTCATGCGGCCACAAATGCCAGCCGCATGCAGACAGCCTGTACGGCCACCAATTCCAGCCGCATACCATCTGCTCCATGCGGCTCACGGTCAGTCTTTGACCGCCTCTCATGCGGTCCTGACCTTAGAGGCTCTCAGGAGGTTGTGCCAAACTCTATGACACACCACTTGGAATCTTCCTACTATGCACTCTCGGGTGCTACAGAGAAGAAGTCTAGGACCGTACGGGCTCATCGAGCTCAGTCAGCTGTCCCAACTTCTGACTATCAGGGCGTCCCGCTGACTATTACGCGGGCCCCTGATGAAAAGTTGTACAGAACCGACCGTGTCCAGCCCCCGACAGCAAATGAAAAGAGTGGTTCCCAAAGGTCTCCCAATCAGGGAGCAAACATGGTGCCAACACACTCGGATGCTCGGGATTCCCGGGCCCATAAAGCGGGTGTAAAGGTTGCTCAAAACGTACCAGACTTGCATGACGTGATCCTTCATAAGCGCAAAGAAAGGAAAAAAGCTTCGGTGTGCAGAGAGTTCTTCCATGGAGATCACTGTACCCAAGTCATTGTCAACTGTTGCTGCAATAACGCGACAGTACAAGAAGACCGGTGGTCCGTCTTCCAACGACTGCAACACCCAAGCTCAGAAGACGAGGCGCTTCTCGTCGCCTCCTGCAATTATGCTCTGAAGATCCCTGACAGCGGGAGAGGGAAAAAAATAAACGTTTCCAGTCCAAAAATCTCAACCGGCGTAACCAAGAATCTCTCTTCTAAGCGGTTGTCTACCACCATTACAGGAGGAGTTTACCAAGGTACCCGTTCAAAGACGAAATCTGCCACATCTGTAGGAGGCACTGGAGCCGGGGGTAGCACTTCTTCAAACATCTACGACAATCCGGTGTTCCAAGAAGATAATCCAGGGGAAACGGTTCCCCTAACAGATGCAGCAGGTTCCGACGTCCCCGAGGACGTCCACAACTCTCAAGACGAGGCAAGCTCTGAAGCTGGAGGTACCACTCCTTCTGAGTCCGACCCAGAGGAGAACATTCCCACATACCCTGACGACTTCTCTGTACAAGGGTATGACTCAGAGGGCTCGTCCTCCACCGTTCCTTCCATCTCTCCACATGTGAGGACGGTGTTCATGACGGACAGAAACCAAGACGGTCCCAGTGATCGCCAACGCATCGACACTCTGGAGGCTATACTATATACCTTGGTCAAATCCGTAGACGAGATCAAAGCGGCCCTTCCAACTCTGCAAGGAAGAACACCTGGCCAAACAAACCTGGGTCCCGCGGTCAATGCGGACTCAAATTCAGCTGCACCGAACCCGGGTGATAATCCTATTGAAATATCGGCTCCCACCGCTGCAGACGAGGCGCAACAGGCGGCTGATCCGCCACAGCCTCATCTAGCACAATAGGCGGCTGATCCGCCATCACCTCTTCTGCAGGAGGGAGAGAGCTATCGGCATCATGCTCGTCATCCTCTTCGTCCGTATTGGTGAACTCCGAGTCAGGCACATGAACCGTGTTCGCCCTCTTCATCCTCGTCTTAGACCCCTTGGGCTTCTCCGCCAAGACAGTACCCACAATAAAGCTGGTACTCAGGTCAAAGTTAACGGCAGGCTTGTTCGTCATAACATGGTATAGGGCTGCCATATACAAAATCTCCCTTGGCGCCTCGACATCAGGAACCGAGAAGCTGGTTCGGGTATGAACCGCGTCGTAATAATGCCAGGCCCTAATACCGTCGAGGATGCTACCTACAAAGCCCAGGCAAGAGCTGGGACTGTCAAAGAATAGCAGGCTATACCCGAACAGGCGGAAGAACCCGCTGGGCAAGTAGGTAGACATTGTTGCGGTTACGGTATACTAGGTGTGCTGGACGGACATTACGCAACCAAAGGAGCATCTTCTTAGGCAAGCGGTGAGGAGGTCCGGTACCATCAATATGTACGCCCCTCACTTCTTCAGATAAAACAAGGAACAAACAAAAAAAAGTTATATCGGTCCACTCTCGCCAGCGCCCTCTGACAGGCTGGCATAGTACTGTACTCCCACGGCTGATGGTAATATTGGAAAATGAAAGCATCATCAGCCGTAACGCCGTCTTCTGCTCCAGGCCTCATCAAAGACCGGCAGTGCATCAACAGCCACCCCATCAGATAATAGTAGGGCAGCTCTATGCGCTCAAAATCCATCACCGTGTCACGGGCGATGACCTTGGACGAGAAGGCGTGAAGGCCATGGTGTATATTGCACACCATGACCAGAAGAAGGGCCAGTCTGACCCCAAAGACCAGCTTTACGGCAGGGAGGATAAAGTGGCGGTTGATCCTCTCAATGGAACCCACCCCTCCTAAGACCACGCAGTTTCGTAGCCACACCATCAGGAATCCTGCCAGGAGTGCCTTCTCTGACAGCCGCTGAGTACCATGATAAAAATAATTAAAGGAGTCAGTTTGACTCCCAAATGTGTCGCCGATGGCCCTCGATCTCTTGGCAGTCGATGCCAGTTTTTGTACCTCCTCCTGGGTTTGAGGATCTCGGGAAGAAACTCGGCCTGAGGCGCTTAGTGTAAAAAGGTATGAGACCCAGGACGTGGTGTGAGGAATGCTCCCTTCCGAGCTACCATCCTTCTTGATGGACGTCTGGTGACAGGTACTGTGGTGACATAACAATTCTCGGTATACAACAACAAATATATCCCGGGAACTGCCGATCCAAATCTTCGAACTCTTTGTTCGTAGGGGTATACACTTCAAAGACTTCTTCCCCCCAAGGAAGCTAGGAAATGACGTACATCTCGTAGAGAGCGAGTCCCAGCTCCACTCCAGGCGTGAAGATGGTTCCCGTTCGCCGGTTGTACATCTCCAGGAGAGCCATGAACAACGGCTTATTTATGGGTAGACCATGACAGGTGCCCCGAATGGCGTGGTAGAGGCCGATCTCACGCAGGGGAGTCTCTTACTTCTGCAGAATCTACGTGGTCAAGTTGGCCCACGTAGGGATAGTGTTTATCCAGTTCAGCAGCGCCAACCGGCCGACGGGATAGGACCCCTTTTGATCAAGCTGGTTCAAGAAGGTGTCAGCTTGAGAGAACGTGAAATTGGGACCCGATACATTTATAAAGGTACCCGTGGCCAGTCCCATCACGTACCGACAAAACGATTCCCTTCCCGCATACGCTGACCCCAAATTCCTGTTATAATGGATGTTGCCCACAATCATCCCCGACTTGCTTCGAGTCAAGGAGTCCACCATCTTTCTGTCTATCGGTAACATGTTGAACCATGACAGAGAAAAATAACGCTCCATCGGAGGGATATGGATCGCCATCCCGTCAAAGGTAAAGTCCCAACTCTCGGATATATCCAGCACTCGGGGGTTCTTCACAGTCAAGGCATCCCCAAAGAGGAACGCTGGCTTCAGGTATTTTCCCTCCAATTGCCCTGAGTTAATCATGGCACAGAGAAAGTAGAAGGGCTGGTTCCTGATAGCATTCAACCTCTCTATACGCTCGTTTGTGGGAAATTAGTTCGCCACATATTAGACTAAGTGGTCGAATCGCACACCCACAGCAGATTGGGCCGAACCTACCAGGGGTTCTCCCGCTGGATTAACTGGCAGATTTACTGAAAAAGGACAAAAGAAACAAAGTTAGAATATGGCCAGGTGCAACCAACTTAGTGTCTCAAGATTTATGCGGCTCTATATTGGCGGGGCTTTATACGGCCCAGTTCAGATGAGCTTATGCGGCTCGGCTTAGCGCAGCCTCAAGCGGCCCAGTTCAGATGAGCTTATGCGGTTCTGCTTAGCGGAGCTTTATGCGGCACAGTTCAAAGGGGGGCTAATGCGGTCCTGTTTGATGGGGCTCCATACGGCTCAGTTCAGAGGGACTTATGCGGTTCTGTTCGACGGGTCTTTATGCGGTTCAGTTTGCAAAGTGCTTATGCGGCCGTAAGACGACTCTCATGCGGCTCGGACATGGGGTATACCCCCATGCGGCTCGGACATGGGATGTACATGCGGTACATATAGCACAGTATGCGGATGAACTTGAAAAGTTCAATGAAGATGAAGAAGGCCTGCGCATAAAATATGCGACATAGCTGTGATGGTTAGGTTCTGAGTTCATGAAATTTCTCCCAAAATCCTTACCAGCAATGGCGGGGTAAACGTCGGGATGAACTTCAGGCGCCACAGTTGTAACGCCCCAGTCCCAAAATACGTAGGACTAGGAACGTAGACATGCCAGCTGTATTCATACGAAGTACACTCCAATATATGGAATCCTCGTATGAATACATAAGCTTTAAAATGCAGTAGAACCATAACTAATCTCATCCATACAAAATAAATGAATAAAAGTTATCATATAAAGATAATGAATTGTCTTGATACAATATGTTGGGCAGAGACAAATCCACTACCAACAAATAAGAAAAATACATGGGAAATGAAATGATTTTAGCGAGCGAAGCGAAGACGATCCAAGCGCAATCATCCTCGAAGAAATGGAGATGGTCACGACTAGAGCTAGAATACCTGCGAAAGACAAGAGCACACACCTGAAGAGATAACCAGGTCCTCAAAGGGACGTAACAAGACACATAATATCATGCCATATAAACTGAATAAATAATGCTCAAATAAATAAGTCAATTGAATTATAACATGGTCCAATACACACCTATTGAACGAGCGTACCATCCCCCCAACCAAACAAGGACAGGAGATGGTAAACTAATTCATGGTGATGTATCTTTCCATGCTATGAATCCAATATGGTATCCGGACCCCAACAAGGTTCAATACCTTCTCATCGGAGTAGTAAGTCACACCTACAACCAAAAAAGAACAAAATGTGACGAACTAATCCGCGACAAGTTATTGTTCCAAGCCACGGTCAGATACAAGTACCCAAACCAAAAGTACTCGTACCTAACGGATAAAGGTGCCTATCCGTTCTAAGTAAAATATATTTAAGAACAATCTTTCCTACGCATGGGCCCTAGCTAAATAGGATCGGCATAGTCCCCCTTGGGCATTAGAGGCCCCATTAGTAAGAGCATGACGTTCCGCAGAATCGTTAGTGGCCATCAGTAATCATGGATCATCAACCCCGTATCTCTAGCGGAGAATCCGGGTCACAAGAAAAAGTGCATCGAAGCCCATACGCTAAGGAATTGTCCTCCCCGCCCAATGCCTACTATGTTGTATCCACAACACAAACCTCTATAACCGCTAAGTCAAACTAGCATACAACCTCTATTAACGGTTATTCCTATCACACGGCTTGTACGTACTGGTGGCCAGCCAATCACGTACTTTTGTGTCCTACATGCGACACACAACTTCGTGTTACAACGTGTCAAGGCCAATGAATGCAACACACAAGGTGGTCCCTTAAATCTAGGTTTAATGTGAGAAAAATAATACATAGCAGAAAATATAAATGAACAGTAAGTTCTAACAGGTTATGTCATGTATCACAGTTTATTTTGCATAAAGAAAATAAATAATGCATAAAATATGAGCTAAAATAAATAAACAGCAAATGGCAAGGTGTCTTGCCTGGTAAGGCTCCTGGTGTGCTGCGATGATCAAGGTGGCACGATCTGCGACTTCGGTGTAACAACTACTTCAGGTGACCTCTGATGGTGGCACGGACAGTTCCATCGGGTCCAGGACGGTCAAATTAGTTAGGGTTGATAGGAAAAAGGACAGAATTGACGAAGGAAGTAGGATTAATGGCTTGGTCATGGTCATGAGGATAATCGAAGGAAATTTGGATAAATATATATATATAAAATTACTTATAATCTTTGAAAACTATAATTTATTATCCCAAAACATTTTATAAGTAGTATATCATTTTAGGTTAAACTATAGTTTACTCAGTAACAATATTTTATATAAACACTTGAAAATATATTTTATTTAGTCAAAGTCATTTTGGATAAATACTTGAAAATGTAAAAATCGTTTTTAGGCTAAAATACTTTAAGGTTTACAAAAATTTTATAGATGGAAAACTATTAGTAATAATAATTTAGAAAAATATTTGAAAATATTAGGAAACCGAGAAAACTATATTTCTAGAGTCAAAACAAATACTTGAAAGGACTTGGAACTTATCATATAAAAAAATTAGAAGAACTAAAATCTAGCAAAGTGATTTTACGGATACCAACAATCTTCTGCCAAATAATAATTTGTAGGTCAAAATATATATCAAAATTTAGAAATACATTACTACAATTAGTAATGCTGATTAGGTTACCATATATTAAAAAAGAAAAACTAAAAACACATTTGATACCAAAATGTCTACTAATATTACAAAAATTTAAAAAAAAATAATAAAATCAATAATAAAATAAAAAACAAATGAGAAGAAAAAGAAAAATAAAATTAAAACAAAAGAAAGGGTTACATTCGTTGTCCCGAGGAAGAGAGAGACAATAGCAAAAAAACTTGGAAAAAAAAGGGGGCAGAGAAAAGTGGGTCGGCCGGCGAGCGGTGAGCCGGAGGCGGCGTTGCGTGGCTGGGCAGTTAGCGGAGGCGGAGAAAAGTGAAGGGGAAGAGGAGCTCGTGGAGTGAGGCCGAGAGAGTGTGCGAGGATCGGGTTGGAGCGCTCATGCGACGGAGGGCGGTCGCAGCCGGGGCTGGGTCAGAGTGGAAAGGAACGGGGAGGTCGAAGGCGCGGTGGCTCCGGAGGGTCGGAGAGAAAGGGACGCATGCTAGAGGCTAGGTTGGGCTCGGCGAGAGGGAATCGGCGTCGGAGTAAGGCGGACGCGCGGCGGTTTCAGTCGGACGGAGTCGCCAGCGGTTCACGCGAGGGTTTTGGGGTCGTGGCGGCTGGTCCGGAGAGGAGAAAAAATGCGGGAGTAAAGTCGACGGGGTTCGGGTCGGCCGCTCAGGCGGTGATCGCGGCGGCGCTGGAGGCGGAGCTCCGGTCGGCGGGGAGGTGAGTTTTAGGGTTAGGGTTTTTTCCATTTTTCTTCCTTTACGTGTGTGCTGACGGGGGTGGCGCACATGGTGGTGCTGGCGGGGGTTTATTGGTGATTGTGGCGACGGTGGTGGTTTCGGGTTTGCGGGTGGCCGGAAGTGCGACGGTGAGGGACAGAGGTCTAGCGGCGGGGAAGAGGTAATCGGAAGGGGATGTTACGGGGAGCAAATAAGATGGTGGTTGGTGATGTAGGTGGCTGAGTGATGGACGACGTCGACCGCGGTGAATTCTGGCAGCGGGAAGGCCGGGTAGTGAAGTCGAAAAAGTGGCCTGGTGGTGGCGATCCTATAGGCGATGGCTGGGTTTCGACGGAGGTAGTAGTGGGTGGTCGTGTCACGACATTGGGGTGTCACGGTGGCTGCTGGTGGAGATGATGATGGATCTACAGTGGGCCGACGAGGCTAGTGTTAGGATTAGGGCTAGGGTTTGTGTCCTACATGACACGGGTGGAGTCGAAGTCGTGTCGGGGATATGTCCGACACGAGGAATTGATGTAATTATAAAAATAGAATAAGATTGTGGATGGTGGAACACGGACACGATACACGTTTGGTTGTGGATTTTTATGAAGAATAAAAATACATGGATGAGTACCTGCCTATTTATATGATGTGGGAATTCCCAATTGGATAGGATTAGAAAAAAGATTTAAATCTCCTTTTTTAAATAAATTTAAAATAAATCAAATCCAATCCAAATACAATTCCAAAATAAATCTAATTAAATTCTTTTAGTTTAAAAATAAGATAATTCAAATTTCCAATTATAGATATTATTTTAAATAAATCAAAAGTTCAAATCAAGATTTAAATTGTCACAATAAATTCAAAATGTTTTAAAAAATACAAATAGTAATAATTTTGAAAATTACATTATTAATTAAAAATAAACTAATAATTAATTATGAGATATGTATGTATAATTATTTATACAAAATTATGCTTTTCTAGTATACAATGAAATATAATTTATTATTAATAAATTTTAGAAAGAAAAGGCTTAGAATAACAAACTTAGAAATTCGGTAAAATGGTAAAATAATTATAATATATATCACTTCAAAAATAGAAAATGTTTTTCTAAAAATATGTACGCTCGCCCATATTCGTACTCGACGATCAATTACGAAGTACGTCGTTTGCGCACAACGTACATTACGACTACGCGTCGTACAATACAAAAATTTTAAATCAGTACCAAAATCGATAAAAAATATAGTAGAAATTTAGGAGTTTTACATCCTACCCAACTTAAAAGAATTTTTTCCTCGAAATTAAGAATTCGTACGGGGGGTGAGAAGGCACAACGGTAGATAGAAGGGTTCCTTAAAGAAGTTTATATGGTCATAGTCTAGGTTGAGGATATGATTAAGAGACGATTGTAATCACTCTTAAATTCAAGTGATTAGAAAGTCAAGATTGTAGAAAGGTCGAGTAGTTCAAGACAAGATATAGTTTATATTGGGTGGTAGTGGTGATGGGACAGTTAGAGGAAGTTCTAGTAGAACACCTTCGTCCTTCTAAAATAGGTGAGGGTGAAGCAATATAGAGTTCGAAGGAGGCATTATCGAATACGAATACGTGATTCAACGAAGACCGAAATTTTTTTTCAAAAAGAGTTGCCAAGGCAGTCGCGGATGGGACTCTAGAGGACAAGTTTAGCTATGTCTCCATCAACGTAGAACGATAGATAAAAGCGAACCAAAGTGCACTTGGTTGATCAGACCATCATGCACCGGTTCTGATAGACAATATGTTAGTGGGGTACCTCCATTTAATATATATGTCATGAACAAGCTTGGTAAAAGGCTAAGCTTGCAAAAAAACTAGGCTACATTAGCATCATTAGTCTAGATAGTAAAATATAGGCACGATAATAGTTAAATAAAAACAAATATGAATGGTCTAAGATTCATAACGATCTAAGTCTTGTTTATTCCTATACCATCACTCTACGGTTTTATTGACCATGGCTTGGTTGACCAAATGGGTTAACTTCCTCTAGTCTCTATGGTATAGATAATACCATCTGTATTCCCTTAATGGTCAAGGGTGTGTGGGGTATTCTACCCAACTTAAAGAATTAAGCTAAGGGTGTTTGGGACATCTAACTAGTAGGGTCAATCTCTAGCAGGCACGAAGGAAAGATAAGAAGTTTGTTAGAAGGAATCAAGCAAGATGCAGTCGATGAGTCAAACGGTAGATAAAATCTAGAGAAGAGTCAAGTATGTGGATGAGACCCTAGACTTCTAATCCTATACGCAGGCTTGCTTGGTACGGTAATATAACCAAATAATTTATCTTGACTTGCATGGGCCACCACAAAACATGTAACGCTCCCGTCCCAAAATACGTAGGACTAGGAACGTAGACATGCCAGCTGTATTCATACGAAGTACACTCCAATATATGGAATCCTCGTATGAATACATAAGCTTTAAAATGCAGTAGAACCATAACTAATCTCATCCACACAAAATAAATGAATAAAAGATATCATATAAAGATAATGAATTGTCTTGATACAATATGTTGGGCGGAGACAAATCCACTACCAACAAATAAGAAAAATACATGGGAAATGAAATGATTTTAGCGAGCAAAGCGAAGACGATCCAAGCGCAATCATCCTCGAAGAAATGGAGATGGTCACGACTAGAGCTAGAATACCTGCGAAAGACAATAGCACACACTAGGAGAGATAACCAGGTCCTCAGAGGGACGTAACAAGACACATAATATCATGCCATATAAACTGGATAAATATTGCTCAAATAAGTAAGTCAATTGAATTATAACATGGTCCAATACACACCTATTGAACGAGCGTACCATCCCCCCAACCAAATAAGGACAGGAGATGGCAAACTAATTCACGGTGACGTATCTTTCCATACTATGAATCTAATATGGTATCTGGACCCCAACAAGGTTCAATACCTTCTCATCGGAGTAGTAAGTCACACCTACAACCAAACAAGGACAAGATGTGACAAACTAATCCGCGACAAGTTATTGTTCCAAGCCACGGTCAGATACAAGTACCCAAACTAAAAGTACTTGTACCTAACGGATAAAGGTGCCTATCCGTTCTAAGTGAAATGTAGTTAAGAATAATCCTTTCTACGCCTGGGACCTGGCTAAATAGGATCGGCATAGTCCCCCTTGGGCACCAGAGGCCCCATCAGTAAGAGCATGACGTTCCACAGAATCGTCAGTGGCCGTCAGTAATCATGGGTCATCAGCCCCGTATCTCCAGCGGAGAATCCGGGTCACAAGGGAAAGTGCATCGAAGGCCATACGCTAAGGAATTGTCCTCCCCGCCCAATGCCTACTATGTTGTATCCACAACACAAACCTCTATAACCGCTAAGTCCAACTAGCATGCAACCTCTATTAGCGGTTATTCCTATCGCACGGCTTGTACGTACTGGTGGCCAGCCAATCACGCACTTTCGTGTCCTACATACGACACACAACTTCGTGTTACAACGTGTCAAGGCCAATGAATGCAACACACAAGGTGGTCCCTTAAATCTAGGTTTAATGTGAGAAAAATAATACATAGCAGGAAATATAAATGAACAGTAAGTTTTAACAGGTTATGCCATGTATCACGGTTTATTTTGCATAAAGAAAATAAATAATGCATGAAATATGAGCTAAAATAAATAAACAGCAAATGGCAAGGTGTCTTGCCTGGTAAGGCTCCTGGTGTGCTGCGATGATCAAGGTGGCACGATCTGCGACTTCGGTGTAACAACTACACCAGGTGACCTCTGATGGTGGCACGGACAGTTCCATCGGGTCCAGGACGGTCAAATTAGTTATGGTCGATAGGAGGAAGGACAAAATTGACGAAGGAAGTAGGATTAATGGCTTGGTCATGGTCATGAGGATAATCGAAGGAAATTTGGATATATATATATATATATAAAATTACTTATAATCTTTGAAAACTATAATTTATTATCCCAAAACATTTTATAAGTAGTATATCATTTTAGGTTAAACTATAGTTTACTCAGTAACAATATTTTATATAAACACTTGAAAATATATTTTATTTAGTCAAAGTCATTTTGGATAAATACTTGAAAATGTAAAAATCATTTTTAGGCTAAAATACTTTAAGGTTGACAAAAATTTTATAGATGGAAAACTATTAGTAATAATAATTTTGAAAAATATTTGAAAATATTAGGAAACCAAGAAAACTATATTTCTAGAGTCAAAACAAATACTTGAAAGGACTTGAAACTTATCATATAAAAAAATTAGAAGAACTAAAATCTAGTAAAGTGATTTTAGGTATACCAACCATCTTCTGCCAAATAATAATTTGTAGGTCAAAATATATATATCTAAGTACCCTAAAATAATCAAATAATATATTTTTCACAATATATTAATATTAGGGCTCTAAAAATCTCTCAAAATTTAGAAATACATTACTACAATTAGTAATGCTAATTAGGTTACCATATATTAAAAAAGAAGAACTAAAAATACATTTGATACCAAAATGTCTACTAATATTACAAAAATTTAAAAAAAATAATAAAATCAATAATAAAATAAAAAAACAAATGAGAAGAAAAAAAATAAAATTAAAACAAAAGAAAGGGTTACATTCGTTGTCCTGAGGAAGAGAGAGACAATAGCAAAAAAACTTGGAAAAAAAAGGGGCAGCAAAAAGTGGGTCGGCCGGCGAGCGGTGAGCCGGAGGCGGCGTTGCGTGGCTGGGCGGCTAGCGGAGGCGGAGAAAAGTGAAGGGGACGAGGAGCTCGGGGAGTGAGGCCGAGAGAGTGGGCGAGGATCGGGGTGGAGCGCTCAGGCGGCGGAGGGCGGTCGCAGCCGGGGCTGGGTCGGAGTGGAGAGGAACGGGAAGGTCGAAGGCGCGGTGGCTCCGGAGGGTCGGAGAGAAAGGGGCGCACGCTAGAGGCTAGGTTGGGCTCGACGAGAGGGAATCGGCGCCGGAGTAAGGCGGACGCTCGGCGGTTTCAGTCGGGCGGAGTCGCCAGCGGTTCACGCAGGGGTTTTGGGGTCGCGACGGCTGGTCCGGAGAGGAGAAAAGACGCGGGGGTGAAGTCGACGGGGTTCGGGTCGGCCGCTCAGGCGGAGATCGCGGCGGCGCTGGAGGCGGAGCTCCGGTCGGCGGGGAGGTGAGTTTCAGGGTTAGGGTTTTTTCAATTTTTCTTCCATTGCGTGTGTGTTGACGGGGGTGGTGCACATGGTGGTGCTGGCGGGGGTTTGGTGGTGATTGTGGCTACGGTGGTGGTTTGGGGTATACGGGTGGCCGGAAGTGCGACGGTGAGGGACAGAGGTCTAGCGACGGGGAAGAGGTGATCGGAAGGGGATGTTACGGGGAGCAAATGAGATGGTGGTTGGTGATGTAGGTGGCTGAGTGATGGACGACGTCGGCCACGGTGAATTCTGGCAGCGGGGAGGCCGGGTAGTGAAGTCGGGAAAGTGGCCTGGTGGTGGCGATCCTATAGGCGATGGCTGGGTTTCGATGGAGGTAGTAGTGGGTGGTCGTGTTACGGAATTCGGGTATCGCGGTGGCTGCTGGTGGAGATGATGATGGATCTACGGTGGGCTGAGGAGGCTAGGGTTAGGATTAGGGCTAGGGTTTGTGTCCTACATGACACGGGTGGAGTCGAAGTCGTGTCGGGGATGTGTCCGACACGAAAAATTGATGTAATTGTAAAAATGGAATAAGATTGTGGATGGTGGAACACGGACACGATACACGTTTGGTTGTGGATTTTTGTGGAGAATAAAAATACATGGATGAGTACCTGCCTATTTATATGATGTAGGAATTCCCAATTGGATAGGATTAGGAAAAAGATTTAAATCTCCTTTTTTAAATAAATTTAAAATAAATCAAATCCAATCCAAATATAATTCCAAAATAAATCTAATTAAATTCTTTTAGTTTAAAAATAAGATAATTCAAATTTCCAATTATAGATATTATTTTAAATAAATCCAAAGTTCAAATCAAGATTTAAATTGTCACAATAAATTCAAAATACGTTTTCAAAAATACTAATAGTAATAATTTTGAAAATTACATTATTAATTAGAAATAAACTAATAATTAATTATGAGATATGTATGCATAATTAATTATACAAAATTATGCTTTTGTAGTATACAATGAAATATAATTTATTATTAATAAATGTTAGAAAGAAAAGGCTTAGAATAACAAACTTAGAAATTCGGTAAAATAATTAATATATATATCACTTCGAAAATAGAAAATATTTTTTTAAAAATATGTACGCTCGCCCATATTCGTATTCGACGAGCAATTACGAAGTACGTCGTTTGCGCACAACGTACATTACGACTACGCGTCGTACAATACAAAAATTTTAAATCAGTACCAAAATCGATAAAAAATATAGTAGAAATTTAGGAGTTTTACATCCTACCCAACTTAAAAGAATTTTTTCCTCAAAATTAAGAATTCGTACGGGGGGTGAGAAGGCACAACGGTAGATAGAAGGGTTCCTTAAAGAAGTTTATATAGTCGTAGTCTAGGTTGAGGATATGATTAAGATACGATTGTAATCACTCTTAAATTCAAGTGATTAGAAAGTCAAGATTGTAGAAAGGTCGAGTAGTTCAAGACAAGATATAGTTTACATTGGGTGGTAGTGGTGATGGGACAGTTAGAGAAAGTTCTAGAAGAACACCTTCGTCCTTCTAAAATAGGTGAGGGCGAAGCAATATAGAGTTCGAAGGAGGCATTATCGAATACGAATACGTGATTCAACGACGACTGATTTTTTTTTTCAAAAGGAGTTGCCAAGGCAGTCGCGGATGGGACTCTAGGGGACAAGTTTAGCTATGTCTCCATCCACGTAGAACGATAGATAAAAGCGAACCAAAGTGCACTTGGTTGATCAGACCATCATGCACCGGTTCTGATAGACAATATGTTAGTGGGGTACCTCCATTTAACATATATGTCATGAACAAGCTTGGTAAAAGGCTAAGCTTGCAAAAAAACTAGGCTACATTAGCATCATTAGTCTAGATAGTAAAATATAGGCACAATAATAGATGAATAAAAATAAATATGAATGGTCTAAGATTCATAAGGATCAAAGTCTTGTTTATTCCTATACCATCACTCTACCGGTTTATTGACGAAGGCTTGGTTGACCAAATGGGTTAACTTCCTCTAGTCTCTATGGTATAGATAATACCATTTGTATTCCCTTAATGGTCAAGGGTGTGTGGGGTATTCTACCCAACTTAAAGAATTAAGCTAAGGGTGTTTGGGACATCTAACTAGTAGGGTCAATCTCTAGCAGGCACGAAGGAAAGATAAGAAGTTTGTTAGAAGGAATCAAGCAAGATGCAGTCGATGAGTCAAACGGTAGATAAAATCTAGGAAAGAGTCAAGTACGTGGATGAGACCCTAGACTTCTAATCCTATACGCAGGCTTGCTTGGTACGATAATGTAACCAAACAATTTATCTTGACTTGCATAGGCCACCACAAAAACATGTAACGCCCCAGTCCCAAAATACGTAGGACTAGGAACGTAGACATGCCAGCTGTATTCATACAAAGTACACTCCAATATATGGAATCCTCGTATGAATACATAAGCTTTAAAATGCAGTAGAACCATAACTAATCTCATCCACACAAAATAAATAAATAAAAGATATCATATAAAGATAATGAATTGTCTTGATACAATATGTTGGGCGGAGACAAATCTACCACCAACAAATAAGAAAAATACATGGAAAATGAAATGATTTTAGCGAGCAAAGCGAAGACGATCCAAGCGCAATCATCCTCGAAGAAATGGAGATGGTCACGACTAGAGCTAGAATACTTGCGAAAGACAAGAGCACACACCTGGAGAGATAACCAGGTCCTCAGAGGGACGTAACAAGACACATAATAGCAAGCCATATAAACTGGATAAATATTGCTCAAATAAATAAGTCAATTGAATTATAACATGGTCCAATACACACCTATTGAACGAGCGTACCATCCCCCCAACCAAACAAGGACAGAAGATGGTAAACTAATTTACGGTGACGTATCTTTCCATACTATGAATCCAATATGGTATCCGGACCCCAACAAGGTTCAATACCTTCTCATCGGAGTAGTAAGTCACACCTACAACCAAACAAGGACAAGATGTGAGGAACTAATTCGCGACAAGTTATTGTTCCAAGCCACGGTCAGATACAAGTACCCAAACTAAAAGTACTCATACCTAACGGATAAAGGTGCCTATCCGTTCTAAGTGAAATGTCGTTTAGAACAATCCTTCCTACGCTTGGGACCTGGCTAAATAGGATCGGCATAGTCCCCTTTGGGCACCAGAGGCCCAATCAGTAAGAGCATGACGTTCCGCAGAATCGTCAGTGGCCGTTAGTAATCAAGGGTCATCAACCCCGTATCTCCAGTGGAGTGTCCGGGACACAAGGGAAAGTGCATCGAAGCGCATACGCTAAGGAATTGTCCTCCCCGCCCAATGTCTACTATGTTGTATCCACAACACAAACCTCTATAACCGCTAAGTCAAACTAGCATGCAACCTCTATTAGCGGTTATTCCTATCGCACGGCTTGTACGTACTGGTGGCCAGCCAATCACGCACTTTCGTGTCCTACATACAACACACAACTTCGTGGTACAACGTGTCAAGGCCAATGAATGCAACACACAAGGTGGTCCCTTAAATCTAGGTTTAATGTCAGAAAAATAATACATAGCAGGAAATATAAATGAATAGTAAGTTCTAACAGGTTATGCCATGTATCACAGTTTATTTTGCATAAAGAAAATAAATAATGCACGAAATATGAGCTAAAATAAATAAACAGCAAATGGCAAGGTGTCTTGCCTGGTAAGGCTCCCGATGTGCTGCGATGATCAAGGTGGCACGATCTACGACATCGGTGTAACAACTACACAAGGTGACCTCTGATGGTGGCACGGACAGTTCTATCGGGTCCAGGACGGTCAAATTAGTTATGGTCGATAGGAGGAAGGACAGAATTGACGAAGGAAGTAGGATTAATGGCTTGGTCATGGTCATGAGGATAATCGAAGGAAATTTGGATAAATATATATATATATAATTACTTATAATCTTTGAAAACTATAATTTATTATCCCAAAATATTTTATAAGTAGTATATCGTTTTAGGTTAAACTATAGTTTACTCAGTAACAATATTTTATATAAACACTTGAAAATATATTTTATTTAGTCAAAGTCATTTTGGATAAATACTTGAAAATGTAAAAATCATTTTTAGGCTAAAAGACTTTAAGGTTGACAAAAAATTTATAGATGGAAAACTATTAGTAATAATAATTTAGAAAAATATTCGAAAATATTAGGAAACCGAGAAAAGTATATTTCTAGAGTCAAAACAAATACTTGAAAGGACTTGAAACTTATCATATAAAAAAATTAGAAGAACTAAAATCTAGCAAAGTTATTTTAGGGATACCAACCATCTTCTGCCAAATAATAATTTGTAGGTCAAAATATATATCTAAGTACCCTAAAATAATCAAATAATATATTTTTTATAATATATTAATATTAGGGCTCTAAAAATCTCTCAAAATTTAGAAATACATTTCTACAATTAGTAATGCTAATTAGGTTACCATATATTAAAAAAAAACTAAAAATACATTTGATACCAAAATGTCTACTAATATTACAAAAATTAAAAAAAATAATAAAATAAATAATAAAATAAAAAAATAAATGAGAAGAAAAAGAAAAATAATATTGAAACAAAAGAAAGGGTTACATTCATTGTCCCGAGGAAGAGAGAGACAACAGCAAAAAAACTTGGAAAAAAAGGGAGCGGAGAAAAGTGGGTCGGCCGGCGAGCGGTGAGCCGGAGGCGGCGTTGCGTGGCTGGGCGGCCAGCGGAGGCGAAGAAAAGTGAAGGGGAAGAGGAGCTCGGGGAGTGAGGCCGAGAGAGTGGACGAGGATCGGGGTGGAGCGCTCAGGCGGCGGAGGGCGGTCGCAGCCGGGGCTGGGTCGGAGTGCAGAGGAACGGGGAGGTCGAAGGCGCGGTGGCTCCGGAGGGTGGGAGAGAAAGGGGCGTGCGCTGGAGGCTAGGTTGGGCTCGGCGAGAGGGAATCGGCGCCGGAGTAAGGCGGACGTGCGGCGGTTTCAGTCGGGCGGAGTCGCCGGCGGTTCACGCGGGGGTTTTGGGGTCGCGGCGGCTGGTCCGGAGAGGAGGAAAGGCGCGGGGGTGAAGTCGACGGGGTTCGGGTCGGCCGCTCAGGCGGAGATCGCGACAGCGCTGGAGGCGGAGCTCCGGTCGGCGGCGATGTGAGTTTTAGGGTTAGGGTTTTTTCAATTTTTCTTCCTTTGCATGTGTGCTGACGGGGGTGGCGCACATGGTGGTGCTTGCGAGGGTTTGGTGGTGATTGTGGCGACGGTGGTGGTTTGGGGTTTGCGGGTGGCCGGAAGTGCGACGGTGAGGGACAGAGGTCTAGTAGCGGGGAAGAGGTGATCGGAAGGGGCTGTTGCGGAGAGCAAATGAGATGGTGGTTGGTGATGTAGGTAGCTGAGTGATGGACGACGCCGTCCGCGGTGAATTCTGGCAGCGGGGAGGCCGGGTAGTGAAGTCGAAAAAGTGGCCTGGTAGTGGCGATCCTATAGGCGATGGCTGGGTTTCGACAGAGGTAGTAGTGGGTGGTCGTGTCACGGCATTAGGGTGCCGCGGTGGCTGCTCGTGGAGATGATGATGGATCTGCGGTTGGCCGAGGAGGCTAGGGTTAGGATTAGGGCTAGGGTTTGTGTCCTACATGACACGGGTGGAGTCGAAGTCGTGTCGGAGATGTGTCCGACACGAAGAATTGATGTAATTGTAAAAATGGAATAAGATTGTGGATGGTGGAACACGGACACGATACACGTTTGATTGTAGATTTTTGTGGAGAATAGAAATATATGGATGAGTACCTGCCTATTTATAGGATGTGGGAATTGCCAATTGGATAGGATTAGGAAAAAGATTTAAATCCCCTTTTTTAAATAAATTTAAAATAAATCAAATCCAATCCAAATACAATCCCAAATTAAATGTAATTAAATTCTTTTAGTTTAAAAATAAGATAATTCAAATTTCTAATTATAGATATTATTTTAAATAAATTCAAAGTTCAAATCAAGATTTAAATTGTCACAATAAATTCAAAATATGTTTTCCAAAAATACTAATAGTAATAATTTCGAAAATTACATTATTAATTAAAAATAAAGTAATAATTAATTATGAGATATGTATGCATAATTATTTATACAAAATTATGCTTTTTTAGTATACAATGAAATATAATTTATTATTAATAAATGTTAGAAAGAAAAGGCTTAGAATAACAAACTTAAAAATTCGGTAAAATGGAAAAATAATTATTATATATATCACTTCGAAAATAGAAAATGTTTTTCTAAAAATATGTACGCTCGCCCATATTCGTACTCGACAAGCAATTACGAAGTACATCGTTTGCGCACAACGTACATTACGACTACGCGTCGTACAATACAAAGATTTTAAATCAGTACCAAAATCGATAAAAAATATAGTAAAAATTTAGGGGTTTTACAACAGTCGACGTAGAAGCCACTCCCTTGCCCTTCGCCGCAGCAGAGGAAGCCTTGGAAGTCTTGGGAGCCATTGATGAGCAAAGAGGAAGAAGACGGCAGCTAGGGCAAGAGAGGTTCGAATAAAAGAAAAAAGTAAAGAGTTTCTCTCTAAAAGTTTCTCTTATTTATAGGCGGACATGGGGCTCATAGACCGATGGACGCTTCGATCCGTGTGCCACCTAAAGAACAAAATCGAATCTTCGGTCATCGAGGCAAATCTGAATATTTAAAACTGACCCTTGGGATGCTACCCCAAAAGGCGGCTTTAAATCCAAAAACAAATCAAGGGCCATTAAATGAGACGCATACGGGGCAGAAAGGACAACATACGATCAGAACAGTCCATGCGGCTAGGAAGACCATACGGCCAGGCAGTCTCAGCGGCCAGGCAGTCCATGCGGCTATGAAGTCCATGCGACTAGGAAGTCCATGCGGCCAGAACATCCTATGCGTCCAGAAGAGCTTAGGTGGACATAGCCATGCTTCTTATTCAAAGTATTTCAATTTTACAAATTGAAAACTTTGAAGGGGGTCTTGTAGAAGCATGGAAAAGAACAGAAAAGTCCATACGGCTCAAAACAGAGGGAGTCTCATGCGGTTCAAAGAATCTCCTAGAGGTTCATGCGGCTCAAGAGTCCTCTAGAGCTTCATACGGCTCGAAAGTCTTTCAGAGCTTCATGCGGCTCAAAAATCCCCAATAGCTCCATGCGGCTCGGGTAAAAGCCACGTGGCCCTATACGGTTTGTCTCTACAGCTGGCCATCAAGCAGCGGCCTCATTTAATGCTCTGACGCAACACGGCAGCTCTGACATAAAGATGAATTGACAGCCCTGACATAAAGATGCAATGATGACTGACATAATGGCGCACTCCTAGGAAAACAAAGAAAATCTTTATAGCTGGTACGATCCATCAATTTCGAAGCTGCCTATGCGGCTACCAACCCTCATGCGGCAGCCACTCTCATGCGGCTGCTACCTTAATGCGGCTGACATCTCCATGCGGCTGCCACTCTCATGCGGCTGCCACCCTCATGCGGCTGCCATCTTCATGCGGCTGCCAATCTCATGCGGCTGCCACCCTCATGCAGCTGCCACTTTTATGCGGCTGCCACCCTCATGCGGTTACCAGCTTTATGCGGCTCAGATTAAAGGACTTCCATACGGTTCAAATAAGGCCACCCTTATGTGGCTCTGACAGGAGGCCACACTCATGCGGCCCAACTATGACAGTCCTCCATACGACTCACAGCAGTTGGGACACGTGGCAGGAGTTGATCAAATCCTAACAATCTAGATTTATGGCAATCGACATAACAGGCAGTTGGGACACGTGGCAGGAGATTGACCAAGATTTATTCACTCAGATTTGCTAATATAAACAAATCATCACGATGCAAATTTGTTGCAATCAACATTAACTGCCCATGCAGATTTGGTGCAATCAACATTAACTGCCCAGATTTGTTACAATCAATATTAACGGCCCAGATTAATTTCCAACAAACAAGATCAAGGCAAATCGTAACCTCCCACTTTTCAAGGTGCAATCATTGCAAACCCTACTTATCACACCCCACTCCTATAAATAGCAAGGTGTCATTCCCTTGCAAAAGAAGACGGAGACAGAAAGAGGCAGAGATAGGCACAGAGAGCGGCAGCGCACAGAAGAGTCTTCCCATACATCCCGAGAGCATTTATTCATCAGAGCCAAGGCTACGTCCGATCGTCCAAGGAGTAAGGCAGAGTTGATAGCAATTTTCTGAGCCTCTATTGTCACCCCGTAGAAAAATAAAACAATTATACTTAGATTGCTGTACCTAGGTTTTTATCCCTAGGCTTTCTTTGTACGAGCGAGTTTGTGTTGTAAAGTAAAAGTCCAGTCCTCCCATAAAACTGTTCTGTTCTTTTACAATCAATGGCAAACAGGGCGGGGTGCAGCCCCATTTGACTGCTTGGAGGGATTATATCTTTAAGCAAGACACGGAGGATTCCTCTCGGTTTATGACTCCGCCAGCTCTTTCTAGTACTGAAGTGCTCTCTGAAATGAGCAGACTAAATAAGAAGAGTCCCCGCAAAAATGAGGATCGAGAGTCGGTCGAGCATCTCTATAGCTATTTCTGGCACCGTACTCATCGGATGTCGTCCAAAGCAGTGTTGGCTGCTTATCTGATGATTTGGCTCCGGGTTTACGTCTTTTCAGACAGGTCACGCTCTGTGGAGAGGGTGACCCAGAACCTAATCCTGCCAGCTATAAAGTTGGTTTTTGGCTGTCGCTTGGCTCTACTCCCCGCGATGGTGTGTAACCTACTGCGAGTTTTACGAGAATTTGTGGGTAACGTCGTTCATGAATGGGGTAAAAATTACAACTTTTCCCATGCCTAGCTGTAACGCCCCAGTCCTAAAATACGTAGGACCGAGTTCGTGAACATGCCAGCTGCACATATACGAAGAATACCCCAATATATAGAATCCTCGTATATGCGCATAAGCTGTAAATAAATAACCATAGGCCAGAATAACATATCTAATCTCATCACAGCTCAACACAGAAGATAATAAAGTCCAAATGAATAAAGCAGAGTATCAAAAGATAGTCGGGTGAACATACTCACTCCAAACAGCTATTAAAAATAGTCTCACAAGATCGGAGTCCAACCTCGACAAAATAGAAAGATAAGAGGTGGAAAATAATGTCCAATAATGTCTCAAATATAGAATAGACTAGAAATCAAAAGGCACTGCCTCCTCATCAATGTAGGATAGCTCCAATGTCGCTCCGTACTCCGGTGTAAAATCGTCTAAACCTGGAGAGATAACCAGGTCCTCAGGGGACATAGCAAGATACAAGAAAACACCATGCCATATAAACTATGATAATATAATAAGAAAAAAAGGTATGCATGCAATCGGGTTCCTGACTATTCTACTGTGAATATGCAGTTGAGATACATTCCTTCGACGCATGAGCCCTGGCTGAATATAGGATCCGGTATAGTCCCCTCTTGGGCACCAGTGACCAAGAGCATGACATTCAAAAATGACAGTGGCCAACCTGAGAGGCTCATACCCGTATCTCCAGCGGAGCTTCCGGGTTACAAGGAAAGTGCAATAGAAGCCCATACGTCAGGTAATGTTCTTCCCACCCAATGCCTAGTATCATCATTTCCATGACTGACATATACCTCTAATAACCGCCAAGTCTTCTAGTATGCAACTCTATTGGCAGTTACTCCTATCCGTCGCACGCTCCATACGTATCAGTGGCCAGCCGACTACGCGGATACGTGTCCTACATGTGACTCACATTACGTGATACAACAAGTGTCAAGGCCGTATGAGATATACCGATACTGTTGACACAAAGTCACAGTTAACCAAATATTGACTACATTGACTAAATAATATTTGTATTAATTCAATACGACGCACGACGACTGCATTCAGTTCAAGACAGATGACAACTCAGTCTCCGGCTCTCAGTGTGTTCTGGAGTCTGTATTTTATAATTTCATTGAGTCTAGACTTGTGTACTCTGAGTCCTGCTGAGCTCTTGGAACTTAGTCTATAACCTACCCAAAATCCCTAGCTCTACTGAACCAAACACTGCCCAAAAAGCCCCTTTGAACCACTCTGTGCTCTGGAGACAGAGTTCGGGCCGAACTCTGCCTCCACACAGAGTTCGGGCCGAACTCTGTCCCCTAGAAATCAGGAACCCTAATTTTAGGGTTAGCTGGTTGCTAGTTGTCCAACGGCCAAATTTTTAAATTTTTCTACCCGAATTCTGGCCGAATTCTGCCTATAAAAACACTATAAATAGGGCATGAATTCTCTCATTTCAATTCATCCAATCTTCTCTTCTTTTCTCTCTTATAAGCTCAATAAGCCATACCCTTCCCATCTACTAGCCACAAGCCTCCTAAGTCTCGAGTGCTCAGCATCTCTCAGTTAGGATTCTTGTGCAAGAGTCGAAGAAGTCGTTTGGACAATTCCAAGCAAATCGCCACTGCGATCCTCTGTTAGAAGTTGACGTGCTCTTCTGAAGAAAAGGCACGGGTTGTAAACTACTATTTCACAAATAGTGGATTTAATCCTGAGCTAGAGTTCTCAGGCCTGGACTAGTCCTCCACGAGGGAAACTAGGTTAAAATTGCTGTGTTTGCGTATGCTCTTCTGCTCTTCATTTATTTTCCGTACTTTACTCTGATTATTTTTTTGTTGGTGAAAGAGTTATTTTTAATTGGCTATTTTTCTATATAAACTCTATTCACCCCCCTCTAGAGTTGCCAAACTGTTCTTCAATTGGTATCAGAGCTCTGTTCTCTTTACAAGGACTAACATCCTAAGAGCTGATCCATGGCAACCACACAATCCTTGATTTCCAATCATGGTGAAGGTCAGTCCACTCATAGGCCTCCCCTATTTGATGGGACTAACTACACATATTGGAAAACAAGGATGAGCTTCTATCTTAAGTCTCTAGACTTTGACCTGTGGACTGTCGTCACTGACGGTTATAAAAAGCCCGCCAGAATAGTTGTCGATGGTGACCTCATTGAGAAACCACACGACAAATATTCTGTCGAGGAGAAGAAACAGGCAAGTCTAGATGCTAGGGCTATTAATGCTTTATTCTGTGCTATAGACAGGAATGAGTTCAACAGGGTCTCTACATGCACCACTGCTCATGAAGTATGGAGACTTCTAGAAGTGACGCATGAAGGAACCACACAGGTCAAGAAATCCAAAATAAGCCGTCTCACTCAAGAATACGAAGCTTTCAAGATGAAGCCAAGTGAGACGATCACTCAAATGTTTACAAGATTTCTCGACATCATCAATCCTCTATCCTCGCTTGGAAAGCAGTACTCAAACCACGAGAAGATTCGTAAGCTGCTCAGAGGGCTACCAAAGATTTGGAACCCTAAGGTGACAGCCATCATAGAAGGAAACGATCTCACAACAATGTCAATGGAGACCTTGATGGATAAGCTTATGACTCACGAGCTTGACCTCAAGGACTTCGAAGAGCCTGCTCCGAAGACCAGGGAGATCGCACTCAAAGCTCATCAACGAAAACTAATCATGATGAGACCGAAGAAGATAATTCGGATGATGAAGACCAAGCTCTCATGGTTCGCAACTTCAGGAAATTCCTTCGCTTCAATCGAAGGAAGAAGGAATCTCAAGAAGACGATGAAGAAGAACCAACTTGTTACGGTTGCAAGAAAACTGGACATGTCCGAAAAGACTGCCTATTCCTGAAGAAGAGCTACCGCTATGAGAAGCCATACAAAAGGAACTCATCAAAGAAATATGCCAACACAGGCATTTGGCATGAAAGTGAAGCGAGTGACTCTGAGGAAGAAAAGGACTCTCCTCAAGATACAGCAAATGTGTGCCTGATGGCAACTTCCAATAAGGTATCTAACGAAACTCTGGATGACTTCTCTTTTGATGAACTTGGCGATGCTTTCACTGATTTACTCGATGATCATAAAAAGGTCATCGGTAAATATAAACATGCCAAGGACAAAATCAAAAGTCTAGAAGATGAGATACAAAGAATTTCTTTACTTCTTGATAATGTTAGAAATACATCACCCACTAATGACACTGATGAAGTATCCAAGCTTAAATTAAGCTTACATGATGCTGAAGCACGTATTGAGCAACAAACTCAAGAAATCACTACTCTCAACATGTTGCTTGCTGAAGAAAAGAGTAGACACAAGATTTCCATGACTAAGATTTATGGCTTAAATATTAAGGTTGATGAACTGCAAGCTGTTTCTAAAAGATTAGAAACCAAATTGGGTAAACAGGTTGTTCAACCTCAAACCCAATCACATGGGCACAACACCACTCATGCTAGTCAACCACGTCATTCTCATGCAGCACATAACCATGCATTTATATACACAAACTTTCACAAACCACGTGCACGTAAGAATAATTCTCACTCAGTACACACTCATCATGCACAAAGACACAATCAACATCACTCCACACATAAAAATCATCATGCCATGCCATATAGACAAAATCATCATGCAATGCCATATAGACAAGGTCCTCATATACCATATAGACAAAATCATCATGTCATGCAATATAGACAAAATCATCATGCCATGCCATCTAGACAATATCAGCATGTCACACATCATAGACAATACCATCATTCTATGCCTCATAGACACCATCAACATGCCACTTATTCCATGCATAATCATCTTCACCATGCTAACTCTTCACATCATGTCCATCCTCATCCTGTTGCTTACAGATATTATTCTCATGCTCCTAGTATAAATAAGAATGCTATCTGTACTTATTGTGGATCACATGGACACATCTCACCACAGTGCAGAGTTAGAAGACTTGTAGATAAAAAGATATATGCTTGGTTTCCAAAGACTAACTTTTCAGGACCCTCAAGAACTCGGGTACCAAAGGTCACATCTACTCTTGATGTAGGTGGACCTTCCCTCCTCAACTGAAAGTAAGTGGATTCTCGATAGTGGATGCTCGCGACATATGACGGGAGACGCAAATCTTTTTGTATCACTATCGATGAAGAGAGAAGGATACGTATCCTTCGGTAACAATCTCAAAGGGCACATTATAGGTAATGGTGTCATTGGTCATCCTCCTTCTCCTGTAATAAAGGATGTCTGCCTAGTGACCGAGTTAAAGCATAACCTGCTCAGCATTAGTCATCTTGCTGCTCATGGATATGATATTAACTTTGGACAAAACAGTTGCTACATCTATGATAGGTCAACAGGAGACATTGCTTTTGAAGGAAAAAGAGAGGACAACATCTATATTTTCTATCTTTCTATAAAAACTAATAATGCAGGTAGATGTCTATATGCCCACAAAGACGAACGACTACTTTGGCACCAGCGTCTTGGTCATGCCAACATGGATGCTATATCCAGGCTTTCTACCAAGAAGCTAGTGAGAGGATTGCCTGACATCACATTCAAAAAGGATACGGTATGTGCCGAATGTGAACTAAACAAGGTAACTAAATCCTTGTTTCATTCCATCAACTCTGTAAGTACTACTAGACCCTTGCAATTACTTCATATTGATTTATTTGGTCCTAGTAGAATAGCTAGCCTTGGCGGCAAACTTTATGTATTTGTTATTGTTGATGATTTTTCGAGATTTACTTGGGTTTTCTTTCTCGCTAATAAGAGCGATGCTATTTCTGCTTTCAAAATTTTTGTAAAGAAAGTTCAAAACGAAAAAGGCTATATGATTACTCGAATCCGAAGTGATCATGGAGGCGAATTCGTAAATTATGATTTTGAAAGTTTTTGTAATGCAAATGGCTTTGATCATGAATTTTCTTGTCCTAGAACTCCTCAACAAAATGGTGTTGTGGAGCGGAAGAATAGAACTCTCGGCGATATGGCCAGAGTCATGTTGAATAAATTTTCACTTCCGAAATATTTTTGGGCAGAAGCTGTTAGTACAGCATGCCACATTTTGAATAGGGTGCTGATTCGTCCCATTACGAAGAAAACACCCTATGAGCTTTGGTTTGGGAGAACCCCCAATGTTTCTTATTTTAAAATTTTTGGTTGTAGATGTTTTATCCTTAACACCAAAGACAACTTAGGCAAATTTGATGCCAAAGCTGACGATAGTATCTTTCTTGGTTATGCCGCCAAGAGTAAGGGATATAGAGTTTTTAATAAACGCTCACTTATTGTGGAAGAGTCAACAAATGTGACTTTTGATGAAGACAACAGTGCAGCAAGTACTCTTGATGATGACGTTGAGCCATCAACTTCTACTCCAATGAATACTTCAACCGAAACTAATTCTCTGGAGGGTTTGCCTAAGAAATTCTCTTTCAACCCTTCTCATCCAGAAAATTTAGTTATAGGAGAAGTTTCACGTAGAGTAACTACTAGATCATCACTAAGAGACTTCGTTGCTAGCACTGCCTTCATTTCACAAGTAGAGCCTAAAAACATTTCTGAAGCTTTTAATGATGAATTTTAGATTTCTGCTATGCAAGAAGAACTCAACCAATTCGAGAGAAGCCAAGTATGGGAACTCGTTCCTAGACCGGTTAATCACTCGATAATTGGTACTAAATGGGTTTTTAGAAACAAAGTAAATGAAGATGGTTCAGTCACACGTAACAAAGCTCGTCTAGTAGCTCAAGGATACAACCAAGAGGAAGGTATCGACTACGATGAGACGTATGCTCCTGTTGCTAGACTAGAATCCATTCGGATGCTTTGTGCTTTTGCTAATTTTCAAAACTTTAAATTATTTCAAATGGATGTGAAAAGTGCTTTCTTGAATAGTTTTATTAAGGAGGAAGTTTATGTGAAACAACCTCCTGGCTTTGAAAATCACAAATTTCCCGACCACGTGTTCAAGCTAAAGAAAGCACTTTATGGCCTCAAACAAGCCCCCAGAGCTTGGTATGAAAGGCTAAGTAGCTTCTTACTTGAGAAAGGTTTTTCAAAAAGGAAAATTGACACTACACTGTTTATATAATCTTTTAAAGACACCATTCTGTTGATTCAAATTTATGTTGATGATATCATTTTTGTTTCTACTGATGAAACCCTCTGTCAAGAATTTGCCAAGTGTATGCAGACAAAATTTGAGATGAGCATGATGGGAGAGCTCAACTATTTTCTTGGTCTGCAAGTGAAACAAATGGCTAATGGAACTTTCATCTGTCAATCGAAGTATACCAAGGACATGCTGAAGAAGTTCGATCTTGGCAACATCAAACCAATCAGCACTCCAATGGCTACTTCAACCAAACTCGAACCAGATGAGAGCGGCAAACCCGTTGATCAACGTAAGTATCGAGGTATGATAGGCAGCTTACTTTATTTAACTGCTAGTCGCCCCGATATCATGTTTAGTGTTTGCCTATGTGCTAGATATCAAGCAAATCCTAAGGAATCTCACATGACGCGGTTAAGCGTATCTTTCGATACCTTAAGGGTACGATTACAGTGGGCCTATGGTATCCCAAGTCAACATCATTTGACCTCATCGGTTACTCTGATGCTGACTTTGCTGGATGCAAGGTCGACCGTAAAAGTACGAGCGGCACGTGTCATTTATTAGGAAAGGCTTTAGTCTCATGGTTTAGCAAGAAGCAGAACTCTGTCGCACTATCCACAACAGAAGCTGAATACATAGCAGCTGGACATTGTTGTGCACAAATTCTGTGGATGAAGCAAACCCTTGAAGACTATAAGTTATCTTTCATGCATATTCCTATATTCTGTGACAATACTAGTGCCATCAATTTGACTAAGAACCCTGTCTGCCACTCACGCACTAAACACATTGAGATCAGACACCACTTTTTGCGTCATCATCAGCAAAATGGCACGATTAACTTAGAATTTATTGACACTGATCATCAGCTAGCAGATTTCTTTACTAAGCCATTATCCAAAGAGCGCTTCAATTATCTTTGTCGTGAACTCGGAATTTTGGATGAAGCAGTTATAAGTTGAGACTTACTTGCGTAAATGTCGAGTATATTTTGATTCTTTTATGACAAATTTATTATGGGTACAAGCCGAAAGGGTCCTTCTGACAAAAAGGCGTAAAAGCCTAAGCGACACGGTGCACTAGTCCTCAGGACTACCGCTAGCTGGGATCCGGCCCCTGCAGCTAACCCATGGCAAATTTGAAATACTGAATTACAATATATTTTCTTGTTTATTATATGGTTTGTTCCGATTTATTATTGCCTAATTGATCTTTCCTAAAGTTCATTCTGACCTTTGTGTACCTCTCTATGTACTTCATTGTTTTCATCAAACTTTTTTCCTCATAATCCCTTTTGTTCAACACTTAATCAATTTTTCTATCTTTTCAGCCTGCTTTTAGTTCTGGACCACTGATCCAGAACTCGGGCCGAACTCTGCCCCTAACAGAGTTCGGGCCGAGTTCGGTCCCTAAGTTCCAGCGTCGGGATCTGGCTCTGCCGTTGGATCAATTTAGATCCTATGGTCAATATTTCATCCGACCAAAGACAAACCCCTATTTTATTTCGGGACTCCTTCTCTCTCCTTCACCATTGCCTCCTTCCTCACCTCTCCAAACTCCTTCCTTCAAACCCTAACCCTAGTTTTTGATCTAGAGTGCTCCATTGCTCCTCAAAATCAAGAAAAAAGGGTTTCTCATCATTCTCTTCCACTGTTTGGTATTATTTTCAGGTATAACTCTCTCCTTCTATCCATTTTCAAGTTCTCCATTTTCTTGCAAATGGCTCCTCGCTTGCCCAATCGTAGAAAAAGGGTTCGAACTGAGGGAGCTTCCTCTTCGAATCCTTCTCCTCCAATTGAGCAAGTAGGTGAACAACAACCCATTCATCCGTTGTTCAACCCGCCTAGTCCCCAAGATCCGAATACATATGACGAACGCCTATTTGTGTCGCTAGACGCGTCTAATGCATGGTTTAGCGATTTTCGTACTCGTCCGGTGTTCGGGGGACATCGGATAAATTTTACAATCTTTGCTCAATTTGAATCTCTGTTTCATGATCTATGTTTGGATGCTTTAGTTGCTTCAAATTTTGTCATCTACCGTAGTGTAATCCAAATATTTTATTGCAATTTAACTTTCGATGCAACCCACATCTATTCCCGGGTTGCCGGTATTGACATAGTTTTCAATGATTCTGAGTTGGGGGATTTTCTTGATCTTGTTAATCTTGATGCTTGGGATAAACTTGTGGAAGCACGTCAATTTCAATTTGTTGGCGATACTTCTCTTGAAGGATTCAAGGAGGAATTATGTGCTCCTAACATAAGTCCTCGCAAACTTATGGCCAAGCATCTCAACCCCTACTTCTATGAGCTTCATCGAATGATTTTTAACACCATCTTACCAAAAGCTGGTTCAACTGATGAAGTTACCTACTTTGAGATTTCTGCCTTATATCACCTCCATTATCGTATCCCATTCAATCTTCCTAGGACAATGATGGATTGGATGATAAATTGTAGGAAGAAACCAAGAGCGTTGGTTTATCCTTTCTACCTTCCTATGGTTTTTCGTGCATTCATCATTCCTATTCATGACTGTCAGTTCTTGCCTGCTCCTGCTTTTCTGTCCAAGGCACGCCGTACTCAGGCAGTTGTCGCCTCTCCTGAGGCCTCTGAGCATTCTGATGATGAGGAGCCTGACGCCCCTCCTTTTGGTCAGGATGTACCTGCTCCATCTGCCACTCTTGAGTCCATTCAGACCATGCTCCGGGATCGTTTTACTCTTGAGGACGATCGCTGGACACAGCTAGACTATCGTACCACTCTGCAGATGAGTGCTCTCGGTAACTCTCTGCATGATATCCGGTACTCTCTGTCTCAGCATCTGCACATTCCCATGGAGAGGGATCCAGCGCGCGTGGGTCATCGTATTGATGATCAGTGGGTTATGCGTTATATGGATCTGGATGATGCTTTTGTGGACCCTCGTCGCTCCTTCCCTGGTCCTTCAGATGTTCCAGGACCTTCTCGTGCTCCGTGATGGAGATTGGCTCGATCTGCTGCTGCTACTGCTGATGATCTTAGTTATTTTTTGCTTTCAGTTATTTAGTTTATTATGGTTTTATGTAGCTGGTTTTATGTACTCTATTTATGAGTTGGCCACTTGGTTTGGTGGATGACATTATCTGTCCTTTATCATAGTTTTACTTTATGTCAGTGACTTATTTTGCTTAGTATTTCACTGTTTCTTCTCTGCTTGGTGTGGTTGCATTACTATTCGTTGCTTCTTTATTGCTAACTGCCAAAAAGGGGAGAAATATGTATATTTTTATAGTATTTTTATAGTTTTGTGCTTGTTTTACTTTTGGGAGATATATTATCTATCAGGTCACAGGTTCTATGCATTTTGTACGGGGGAGAGCTATAGCTTCTAGCTCGACACCGTTCATGGTTTACGGGGGAGCTATCTTCTTTTAGCTCAGGCATCGTTTATGGGGGAGCTATGTTACAATCAACTGTGTCCAGGTATGAATATTGAAATATATATATATTATTTTGTCAATTATCAATATGGGGGAGATTGTTGACACAAAGTCACAGTCAACCAAATATTGACTACATTGACTAAATAATATTTGTATTAATTCAATACGACGCACGACGACTGCATTCAGTTCAAGACAGATGATAGCTCAGTCTCCGGCTCTCAGTATTTTCTGGAGTCTGTATTTTATAATTTCATTGAGTCTAGACTTGTGTACTCTGAGTCATGCTGAGCTCTTGGAACTTAGTCTATAACCTACCCAAAATCCCTAGCTCCACTGAACCAAACACTGCCCAAAAAGCCCCTTTGAACCACTCTGTGCTCTGGAGACAGAGTTCGGGCCGAAGTCTGCCTCCACACAGAGTTCGGGCCGAACTCTATTCCCTAGAAATCAGGAACCCTAATTTTTGGGTTAGCTGGTTGCTAGTTGTCCAACGGCCAAATTTTTGAATTTTCCTACCCGAATTCTGGCCGAATTCTGCCTATAAAAACACTATAAATAGGGCATGAATTCTCTCATTTCAATTCATCCAATCTTCTCTTCTCTTCTCTCTTATAAGCTCAATAAGCCATACCCTTCCCATCTACTAGCCACAAGCCTCCTAAGTCTCGAGTGCTCAGCATCTCTCAATTAGGATTCTTGTGCAAGAGTCGAAGAAGTCGCTTGGATAATTCCAAGCAAATCGCCACTGCGATCCTCTGTTAGAAGTTGACGTGCTCTTCTGAAGAAAAGGCACGGGTTGTAAACTACTATTTCACAAATAGTGGATTTAATCCTGAGCTAGAGTTTTCAGGCCTGGACTAGTCCTCCACGAGGGAAACCAGGTTAAAATCGCTGTGTTTGCGTATGCTCTTCTGCTCTTCATTTATTTTCTGCACTTTATTCTGATTATTTTTTTGTTAGTGAAAGAGTTATTTTTAATTGGCTATTTTTCTATATAAACTCTATTCACCCCCCTCTAGAGTTGCCAAACTGTTCTTCAGATACCTCAACATCAATGGGTGGTCAATAAACTAAGTCAATACAAGAGAATAAATAAAGCAAGAAAAAATGACCGATAGGGTCGCTTGCACCCAAGTGTGACTTGGACGCACAGTTTAAATATCAAGAAATAAGAAAGGCTGAAAATAACAACTGAAAATAAGAGATATAACAATCACAGAGTAAGGTGGCAAGGTATCTTGCTTGATGGTGCAAAGTGGCAAGCCCAAGAAATCACAATGTCAGCTAAGAAACGTCACAGTCTCCAAACAACTCCGGACGCTGAAACAAACATCAAAAATGCACTCGGTGTAAAAGATATACCTAGAAAATGCCAGTCCAAAAGTCTAATTCTGGAACAGGGGAAAAATCGTAATTTTGGGTCAAAACGATGTCCGCCGTTGGACTCGCTTTACACCGAAACGCGTGCCAAGGTCTATGGTCTCTAAAGTCGTCAAACTATAAGTCTATGGTTTCAGTTTGAGGAGAGGAACTGAACGGTATGTCCAGTTTTGGATTCCGATGAGCCGTGTACAAAATCGCTCGTTTGAGTGGGTCGCGGGCCCGCCAAAAATAGGGTCCGATTCGACCTTCTCAGAATCGAACCAAACTTGGCACACAGGACCAAAATTTTGATCCGGACCTGTTGGCGCTAGTTTCGTCTCGATTCGACGACTGTACACGAAGTTATGGGCAAGTTTGCAAAATGTCGATACGGGGGTATCTCGACGGATACACGTTGATTTCGCCGCGCACACGCGACGAAACTGAGTTCCGTCAGTTCCCACACGTCCGCAACGTCCATACGCGCCTTTCGATGCGTATAGCGCGTTACCACGTCGCCCGATTTTTTGGGGCGTACGCCGTATCGGGAAGAATTTTTCTAAAAATTACTATTTCGAAAACAGTTTTTCACACAAGTTTAATACTGATTTTATTCTTACACAGACATCAAAATATCGATCTACCAGTTGCGTTTTAGTCGTGGTTATGTTATCTCCACACGTGTTCAATTAGTTTTACAAAACTATCGAAGAATCGCCAAGATTTTGGCTTCTAAATATGCGTTTGGGACTGCCTTGAAACTGTTCTGTTTCGACAGTTTTTCGGGAATTTGGGTTCGAAATACCGAGCGATATATGGGGTTTCGCTTGATTCTTCCAGAAAGGGTTTTGAGAGGGTCATGTCTACTATGCACAGCATTCGATAGATCGAATTTTTGTTGAACGGATGCAAAGAAATTGAAATCAAAAGATGGGTACCTCGCTGTTTGGCAAAACTGAGATTGCCCAATAGTGCGGCCGGCCTGAGATGCTCGGGCAGCGTTCGTACGGTGGTGTGATGCTACCAGCGGCCAGTGTAGTCCGTCGAAGGGTCGAGGTCGAGTAGACTTCACGAGGGAGAAGAGATATGGAGGGTTAGGGTTTCGATTGTTGGTCGAGTAGTTTATATATACGGCCGACTACAAATCCTTAATATACTAGTATTTGTGTTCGGTTGTAAAAGGGTGCAGCTGCTGCTGCTAACCTCATTGCTTGGGGGCCTCAGGTTGAGGTCGACCGGCCCCACGTGGGCTGGTCCCCTCTTCCTAATTTTTTTTGTTTTGTTTTTTTTCCTTAAACACAATGCTCCTGAGCTGAGGCTGGCCCGCCCCTTGCTGGGTGTGGCCGAGCCCAGCTATTACTCTTTTTTTTAACAGTAACTATATATATATATATATATATATATATATATATATATATATATATATATATTTTAAGCAAGCAATAAACTCCTAGAAATTTACCAATAAATTCCTAAAAATTCTAAAATTTACTATATACCTTATTTAATAGAAATATTAACAGCACACATATAATATATACACACATGCATTTATATTTACGTACATATACCAAATAAATTCTAAATAATATAGAAAAATAATTTTAAGGCACTAAAATAATTTAGGAAATATTGGGGGTTTACATCCTGCCCAACTTAAAGAAAATTTCGTCCTCGAAATTAAACTAATGTCGGGGGGTCCAATACAATGCAATGGAATTAATAGTAATTTAAAAGCTTAAAATACAAGACATACCTTCGTCTTCGAACAAATGCGGGTAGCGGGTTCGGATGTCGTCCTCGCTCTCCCAAGTAGACTCCCCTGGCGAGTGATGCTTCCATGCCACGCGAACCAATGGAATAGATTGATTCCGCAACACCTTTACTCGGCGATCGAGGATACCTACTGGTTGCTCTTCGTACGACAAACTTGGTCCAACTGTGATCTCGGAGTGATCAAGCACATGATTGCTGTCCGCCACGTACCTCCTCAGCTGAGACACGTGGAATACGTCATGCACTCCCTCTAGCGACGGTGGCAAGGCCAATCTATAGGTAACCTCTCCAACACGTTCCAAGACATCGAAAGGCCCGATGTACCTTGGTTTTATGTTAAGGTTCATATTTGGTCTTCATGATCCGGAATCGAATCATAAATATAGAGTACAAGGGGACATGTTTGGGGGGGACATGATATGCCTAGATGAAGGGGGCTTGTCTAGGTCTTGCATATGAAATTCGTTGGAAGGTAATAGCTAGTCTCGTGCTTCGAATGTCGATGTCATGGTAGGGGACATCAACTGACCTAAATAGAAAGTGGGTGTTCATGAGCCACTAGTTAACACCTTAACGTAAACCAACTTATTCCAATCAATCACTTGTACTAGTGTAACTTAGAATTTAGAAGTCTTACAATCTACTCACTCTAGAAGCCAAGACACGGTTTTTTAGGATTAATGAGGTAAGCAATATTGTATCTTGACTATGAATATAAAAGAATAAAACTCAAGGCAATAGGTAGCGAGGTATGGTAGATATGGATCTAGTATGAGGATCCTTCTCAATTTTTGAATAGATACAAAACAATTGTACATATATCGCCTTCGTAGCCATCGGTGATACGGCGAACTATGGGATCATTATGTGTCTATCGTCTCTCAATACGAGCGTTTGTTTTTCCAATTTTTAGTAATGGCAGAGGAACAATAAGGAGTTCGAAGGAGGGGATCGATTGCGAATACGAGGTTCCGAAGCGAATTGAATAATTACCAGCGAGTTGTCAAGGTAGCTATGGTTGAGATCCTAGGGACTTCTATATCTCAATCCATGTTGGGATAATCAAATAAAGAGCGAACCGTGTGCACTAAGGTTGATCAGACCATAGTACATCGATTCTAATTAGACAATATGCTAGTGGGCGTCCCCAATAAATACATATCTTGAACAAGCTTCATAAAGAAAAAGCTTGCAAAATCTATGCTATAATAGCGGTGTTTAGTCATGGTAGTTCAAAACATAGGTACGTGAGATATATAGTTGAAAGAAGTTACAAGTAGTTCATGTTCATCAAACTCTAAGACTCGACCTATGATCGTGCCTCTACAGTTGTCCTACTGCTTTCTTATCTAAGGCATTTGATTGAACTAATAAGCACAGTCTAGGTAATCGTCTGAGTGTTCCCTTTAAAGAAGGTCGTCGGGACAATGAGGGTGATAGATCATGAGGCGTTCTACCCAACTTATAAGGGTTCAACTAATAGCGTGTCTGAGCAGCATAAAAATGCGTATACCAATTACGAGTTATCTTCCTAACCTGCCTATCATCATGGGGAGAAAGGATAATTTTTTGTAGTAGACCGGGAATCTGACAATATGTAATTAAAGTCAATCAACGGATTTAAAGGAAATCAAGAATGGAGGTCAAGTATGTGGATGAGGTACCTAGATTTTAATTCTATATGCAGGCCCATTTTGTACAGTAACGTAATCGAAATGGCTAACTCCAAGTGAGAATTAATTAGTTATGAACCTATTGATAGCACAGTTTCTTGAGGGAAAGTAGTATATCAGTTTCGAGGTCGTCATATGTTCTGATCTTTTACCATTATCAACAACTTAAAGAGAATAACAATGGATCTATATTTTAGGAAAGGATGAGTAAGATGGAAGATGCATGACTAGGCTTATGATTAACTAGTGCAGCGTGGCTCTAGTGGTAAATAAGGCAAGTAGCAAGAACGTAGCAACTAAAATCATACCTGCTATGATTTCCTCAGGGATTTTGCACCCTCTACCGCTAGTGAAAGGCCTGCCCATGCCTCTGACTAGGGCCTTGTGCTCTCACCCTGTGGAACTGGAATTGCTGTGGAGGTAATGGTGGACGTGGTGCTCCTACTGTTGGTGTCATGAGCCTAGACACATGCTGAACCGGTCGAGGTGTGGGAAGTGCTGGGACTGTTGGCATGGGAGTCTGCTGATCATGCACTGGAGTTCGTGGCTCGGGACAATCTTTAATCATATGTTGTCTCGATCCGCATCTTAAGCATAAACCATGACGGATTCGACAATGTCTACTGATGTGTCCCTTCTTTCCGCAGTAGTTGCAGGTAGGCTTCTCTCGAGCCCGGTATAGTCCTTCTCCTTGCTCCTGCTGCGAGGTATGTGGTGTCCCCGTACAATTTTTGGCTTCGTGATAATTGGAACCGCAAATCATACACTGTCCCAATCTACGACGACAATCCTTCACAAGGTGACCCTTCCTATGGCAGAAGCGACATGTAGGAAGCTTCCTATCTGGATATGGTGATGCTCTAGGGTGTCATTGTGCTTCTGGATGTCTATTCGGCCCGTTCTGAGTCTCTCTAACTGGCACTGAGGCTGGCGAGACAGATAGAGTCCTGTTTAGGGCTATAGATATAGTACTCCTTGCAAACTCATTCTGTTGTTGTTGTACTTGTAATAACCTTAGCAAGAACCTTGACGCTGAAGCCTCGTTAGAGTAAGGAACCGGCATGGATGATGGGGACCGGGGAGAAAGTGGCGTATATTCTTGTTTGGAAGCTGGGATTCTCTGATCTGGTTGAGTCACACAATTTGGCTGAAAAGGTGTAGTAGAGGGCATATTCTCTTCTTGGGGTACTGTAGTGGTCTGTCCAGTCTGGTTGGCTAGGGGTGCTGTAATCTCTGGGTGTACCACCATCGGTGGTGGAGGCATCTGAGGTCCCGACTGTAGGGGAAACAGCTGAGGGAATGGTAGTGGTAGAGGTAGTGGTACACTCCCTTCCGGTGGCATAGTAGGGGTCTGTCCTGTCTGGCTGTCTGGGGGTGCTACGATCTCTTGGTACACCGTCGTCGGTGTCGTAGTAGGCTGCGACTGTCCTGGCTGGTATGGTGTCGCTGGAGTCATTGGAGGGTTCTGCTCCTCATGGGTAGTCGTAACACCAGCTTTGGGGGTCAAGGTAATGGTGCGTCCACTTCGTAGATTCATATTGTTGGCACGAGGAAGATAAGTTGATATTAGGAAGACTAGATATGAGATAAATTAAATAATCAAGGAAGTTTCGAAAAGATTGGAAGTCCAGAGGTAGTAGTAGTTTTGGATGAGGTATTCCTATTCCTATATGCAGGCTTGTTGGGCACAGTCATGTAACCCAACAATAATAACGTAGACCTGCATGGGCCACCACAAAAATATGTATCGCCCCAGTCCCAAAATACGTAGGACCGAGTTCGTGAACATGCCAGCTGAACATATAAGAAGAATACCCCAATATATAGAATCCTCGTATATGCACATAAGCTGTAAATAAATAACCACATGCCAGAATAACATATCTAATCTCATCACAGCTCAACACAGAAGATAATAAAGTCCAAATGAATAAAGCAGAGTATCAAAAGATAGCCGGGTGAACATACTCACTCCAAACAGCTATGAAAAATAGTCTCAAAAGATCGGAGTCCAACCTCCGCAAAATAGAAAGATAAGAGGTGTAAAATAATGTCCACTAATGTCTCAAATATAGAATAGACTAGAAATCAAAAGGCACTGCCTCGTCATCAATGTAGGATAGCTCCAATGCCGCTCTGTACTCCTGTGGAAAATCGTCTAAACCTGGAGAGATAACCAGGTCCTCAGGGGACATAGCAAGATACAAGAAAACACAGTGCCATATAAACTGTGATAATATAACAAAAGAAAAAGGTATGCATGCAATCAGGTTCCTGACCATTCTACTGTGAATATGCAGTTGAGATACATTCCTTTGACGCATGAGCCCTGGCTAAATATAGGATCCGGTATAGTCCTCTCTTGGGCACCAGTGACCAAGAGCATGACGTTCAAAAACGACAGTGGCCAACCTGAGAGGCTCATACCCGTATCTCCAGCGGAGCTTTCGGGTTACAAGGGAAGTGCAATCGAAGCCCATACGTCAGGTAATGTTCTCCCCACCCAATGTCTAGTATCATCATCCCCATGACTGATATGTACCTCTAATAACCGCCAAGTCTTCTAGTATGCAACTCTATTGGCAGTTACTCCTATCCTTCGCACGCTCCATACGTATCAGTGGCCAGCCGACTACGCGGATACGTGTCCTACATGTGAATCACATCACGTGATATAACAAGTATCAAGGCCGTATGAGATATACCAATACCTCAACATCAATGGGTGGTCAATAAACTAAGTCAATGCAAGAGAATAAATAAAGCAGGAAAAAACGACCGATAGAGTCGTTTGCACCCAAGTGTGACTTTGACGCACAGTTTAAATATCGAGAAATAAGAAAGGTTGAAAATAACCACTGAAAATAAGAAATATAACAATCACAGAGTAAGGTGGCAAGGTATCTTGCCTGTTGGTGCAAAGTGGTAAGCCCAAGAAATCACAATGTCAGCTAAGAAACGTCACAGTCTCCAAATAACTCCGGACGCTGAAACAAATATCAATAATGCACTCGGTGTAAAAGATATACCTAGAAAACGCCTGTCCAAAAGTCTAATTCTAGAATAGGGGCAAAATCGTAATTTTGGGTTAAAACGATGTCCGCCGTTGGACCCGCTTTGTATCGAAATACGTGCCAAGGTCTATGGTCTCTAAAGTTGTCATGCCCCAGAACCAGAATACTGGAGAGCGGGGGGCAGACATAGCCAGCTACGTATATTGAAATGGGAACCGCCTCGATATACGGTCACGGCTGTCTAGATATGTGAGGGTTTACTATAAGCCAACAGTCTCTTATGGTCATGAACAAGCCTAGTGTCTCAATCACCACAAGTAAGTAAAGTCGCAAGATGTATGATCATTAAATATACAATAATAAGGCGTCCCAAATATTACATATTCAGCTGATCATGAAGCTAGTCGTTACAAAATGTTAGGACTAGCAAGAGTTTAGTCATACATGATCAACCCTAGGATTTGTCAATTATGTTTACAGCCCATAGGCAGACAGTAAGTAAAAGTGCATCGAGCTAACAGGTGCTCGTCGGCTAAACGTCTCAAAAGAATAATTTTTACAATAGAGTGAGCGAAACAAAATAGAAAACCCACTCTTGGCCCGGATTCTGTCTAGTGTTCACCATTGGGCTGGAAGTTTGGTAGATCCTCGGGAGCTGCTCCGAAATCTGGCCACACAAAACCAGCTGGGTCAACCCCAGAAAGAGCAAGTGCCACAAGGGGGCCACGAAATAAGAACAAAAGCCAGCAATTAGCACAAGAAAATCTAACATTAGAATTAAAACTTACGAAAACATGGCAGGGTGATATATGACGAGATAACCATGGAACTATTCCGATAGCCAGGTTACAACCCGTAAACCAAACAAGGACCGGGGTTGTAACCCTTCATCTGAACAGAGCTTGGTTTCCCACCATTTATCGGCAAGATAATAATGTAAGAAATCAAGACAGGAAACAATCTTGTACTGGATCAAGACATGACTAGACTGGTTATACCTCATTCAATCAATCACGACCAAACAGATACTACGGCTTACTACTTTAACTAACTAGGGTTATCACAGGCCTAATTACTAACAAGATGCAGTGAGATTGTTTCACAGCCACAAGCCCTGCAGACCATCCAGGTTACCCAGGTCGAAAATTAGGGGTTGAATTCAGGTGGGTACATTGCCCAGAAGACAAATGTACCCTTAGGTGACTTAGAGGGTGCAACACTCGACGGTGCGCTGGAAATGTGCCCTACTCGACGGCAGGCTACAGATCCCAAGAGCGCCCAGGTAACGGGATTGCCTGTAGCTGTGTCATCTCTTCATGACTACTGTGTTATTCTAGTTATTAACCTTAATCCATTTTAGTAGGTACTCCTGACCGTGGTACTCAGGAGTCCCATCCTAGACATGATGCAAGACATGACAAGTGGATTTAACAATCAAGCAAGAAAGAACCACCCACGGTGTCAAGGCAAGTCAAGTTAATTTATCAAGTCAAGTCAAGTCAGGGGTGCGCCGCCACGGGCCACTATCAAGTTATCAAGATAAATCATGTCAGGGTACTTGTCAGGAGTGCTCCACTACGGGTCACTGTCAAGTCAGGTTGGTCGTGTACAATAGTCATTCCAAACATATTAAATAAAATCAAGTTTATGACAAAAGGCGTAAAATATCTAATAAAATATCAAAATACAGGGTTATAAAAGAGCCAGGCTTAAAGAAATAAAACCAAAACTCCAAGAGCTAATGGGTTAAGCAAGAGCTCAAGGGGCAGCGTATGTGAAAAGTCACGCACGCTCAAGGGGCAGCGTATGTGAAGAGTCACGCATACTCAAGGGGCAGCGTAGGTGAAAAGTCACGCACGCTCAAGGGGCAGCGTATATGAAAAGTCACGCACGCTCAAGGGGCAGCGTATGTAAAAAGTCACGCACGCTCAAGGGGAAGCGTATGTGAAAAGTCACGCACGCTCAAGGGGCAGCGTATGTGAAAAGTCACGCACGCTGAGAGAGCAGCGTAGGTGAAAAGTCACGCACGCTACAGAGAGCAGCGTAGGTGAAAAGTCACGCACGCTACAGAGAGCAGCGTAGGTGAAAAGTCACGCACGCTGAGAGAGCAGCGTATGTGAAAAGTCACGCACGCTCAAGGGAGCAGTGTACGTGAAAGTCACGCACGCTCAAGGGAGCAAAGTACGTGAAAGTCACGCACGCTCAAGGGAGCAGTGTAGGTGAAAAGTCACGCACGCTGAGAGAGCAGCGTAGGTGAAAAGTCACGCACGCTCAAGGGAGCAGTGTACGTAAAAGTCACGCACACTCAAGGAGACACGCTTCCAACAGGAAGCGTACTCAAGCCTGCGTACGCAGCGCTAAAGAGCGCACGTAGCTCAGGGTGCGTAAGCTAAATAGCTCTGCACACTGCTCACTGTCTTCACTACCAAAATAACCAACTTTAGCGACGGCCACATCCGTCGCTCATCCGTCGGTAACATAAATTACCGACGGAATAGCGACGGATATTTGATGAAAATGGCCGTCGGGAAATACGTCGTCGCTAAAATTTGTCCGTCGCTAAGCCGTCAGACAAATGATTAACCGACGGACTAGCGACTGATTACCGACGGTTGCCTTTCAATGGTTTAGCGACGGATTAGCGACTTGTTCCCGTCGGTTTACATGCCATATAATATTAAAATATCCGTCGCTAAGCCGTCGTAAATAGGTCGGTAAAAGCGTATCAGAGAGGTTCCTGATACGCAAAATCAGTCGCTATTCCATCGCCATTCCGTCGTTAACCTCGACGTTATAGCGACGGATTAGCGACGGGTAGGGCGTCGGCCTGGTTCTGGAAAGCTTCCATATTTCCAGAACCATGTCGACGGATAATGGGTCGCTAAGCCGTCGCTAGTCCGTCGTCATCCTCGACAGATTAGCGACGGATTAGCGACCCACTATCCGTCGCTAAGTCTCTGGAAACCTATCATATTTCCAGAACCATGTCGACGGATTTGCCGTCGCTAGGTAGTCGATATTCCGTCGCTAATATTCCAGTTAGCGACGGAAGTTCCATCGCTAGTTCGTCGCTAGCTCGTCGCTACTGCAAATTTATTTCAACCAGTTAGCGACGGATTTGCCGTCGCTAGGTAGTCGCTAGGTGGTCGCTAACTGTAAAATATTTATATCACCCAGTTAGCGACGGATATTCCGTCGCTCGTCCGTCGGTAACTGCAAATATTTATATAACCCAGTTAGCGACGGATTTGCCGTCGCTAGTTAGTCGCTCATCGGTCGCTAAAAGATATATCCGTCGCTAGTAGTCCGTCGCTAAATGCAACATTAATTAAAAAAAATTACAGAAACATTCTATTTCCTTTTCGTAAATATTACACATATTCATAATATCCAATATCCAAACATCCATGTACGATCAACAAATATCCAAATATCCAAATTCATAATATCCAATATCAAACAGAAATATCCAAACATCTATGTACAAATATCCAAACACAAATACACAAATTCATAATATCCAAACATTCATGTACGCTTCCAAAATATCCAGAATTCAAAATCCAAAAACAGTACAAATATCCAAAAACAGTACAAATATCATTGAGATGGATCGCGTCGTCGTCTCGGCGCCGCCTCGGCTCTGCGGATGTACTCTTCCACCATGTACGCCGGCACCTGGGACAATACATGCTCTGGAAGCGTGCGGATCTCGGCGCCGCCTCGGCTCTGCAGATCTCCATAATCAACAGAGCATCCGTGGTCTTCGATGACATCCGTTGCAGCATTATCATCAAAAGCATAAGTAGCAGCTTCCGTAGCCTGTCTTTCCGAATATAGTTCACCTTGCGATTACCACAGGCCGTAATTACGTACGAAACCCTTACGGGTCAAATGATCTCTCACAGTCACCACTTCTTCGTAACGTCTATTGTGACATTTAACACATGGACACTTAATTTTGTTACCGTCTATGTACTGAGCTTTGCTCATTGCATAATTAAGAAATACTTCCACGCCTGCCTGAAAATCGTCACTCACACCAATTCTACTCTCGTGTTGCCGTTTGTACATCCATGTACGATCAACAAAATAATGACTCATCCTTAATTTGGATGTGAAAATCTGTATCGTAAGACAAACTAAACATAAGAATAGCCCGATACTGATACTCATAAATTTGGATTAGGGTTAGGATGTTAGATATAAGTGAACTAGGTGATGTAGAGTACAATATAGGGAACTTTGAATGGACTGAAAGTTGCACATGAGAAGGTTCAATAAAGGGCCCATAAATGGGTTCACATGATAAGTTAGTAAGAATCCACATCACTATACATACTCCCCCGTCTCAGGAGTGTGTCTGGCTCTTATTTAGAACAGCACAGGTCACAACATGTCCAGAATAGCAAAACAGAGCTCTACAATATATATCGGTATCGGACTATTCCTACGAGTATTGGTATCGGCGATATCAATACTCGTGTGAATAGGAGATTGCAATATAAGTCTAAGCTATCTAGCTAACATGTATACTTGCATTTACATTGTATCATAACTTGTATCTGGTTACCTTGCTAATCATGTATATACTCTTAACATATATGTGAAGACACTATACTAACATGTATTTAAATCAAGGTTCAAAGTATCGGTATCGGAATCGGTATCGGACTATATATTCCTACGAGTATTGGCATCGGCGATATCAATACTCGTGTGAATAGGAGATTGCAATATAAGTCTAAGCTATCTAGCTAACATGTATACTTGCATTTACATTGTATCATAACTTGTATCTAGTTACCTTGCTAATCATGTATATACTCTTAACATATATGTGAAGACACTATACTAACATGTATTTAAATCAAGGTTCAAAGTATCGGTATCGGAATCGGTATCGGACTATATATTCCTACGAGTATTGGCATCGGCGATATCAATACTCGTGTGAATAGGAGATTGCAATATAAGTCTAAGCTATCTAGCTAACATGTATACTTGCATTTACATTGTATCATAACTTGTATCTAGTTACCTTGCTAATCATGTATATACTCTTAACATATATGTGAAGATACTATACTAACATGTATTTAAATCAAGGTTCAAAGTATCGGTATCGGAATCGGTATCGGACTATATATTCCTACGAGTATTGGCATCGGCGATATCAATACTCGTGTGAATAGGAGATTGTAATATAAGTCTAAGCTATCTAGCTAACATGTATACTTGCATTTACATTGTATCATAACTTGTATCTAGTTACCTTGCAATATAAGTCTAAGCAATCTAGTATTGGTATCGGCGATATCGGTAGTATCGGCGGTATCGGATCGAAGTATCGGATTTTTTTGGTATTGGAAAACAAATAATTATTAATAAATTATTTACATTTAAAAACATATAATTTATACATTTAGGCATAATTTTAAGTGTTTTAAGTATTATTTCTTAGTAGTTTTGAAATTAAATGAAATTAAATTAAATGAAATAGTATTATTTCTTAGGATCGGGACATGCCAAACCGTATCCGTATCGGAGAATGCAACCCATTCCCCACCCCCCCGACCCCTCTGCCCCCATTCAACACCCCCCCGACTCCCCTGCCCTCTCCATTACCCACCCCCCCGACCCCCCTGCCCCCATTCCCCACCCCCCCGACCCCCCTGCCCTCTCCACCCCCCACCCCCCGCCCCCCGACCCCCCTGCCCCCATTCCCGACCCCCCCCCCCCGACCCCCCTGCCCTCTCCACCCCCCACCCCCCGACCCTCCTGCCCCCATTCCCCACCCCCCCGACCCCCCGACCCTCATTCCCCACCCCCCACCCCCTGCCCCCATTCCCCACACCCCCCCGACCCCCTGACCCCATTCACCACCCCCCCGCCCTCTCCACCCCCCGCGAAGCCGACCCCCCCCACTCCCCCCCCCGGCCCCAAAACCCAAAATTAGAGAGAGAAAGAGAGAGAGAGAGAGAGAGAGAGAGAGAGATACCTGGTAGAGAGAGAGAGAGAGCCGCGAGAGAGAGAGAGAGAGTCGCGCGCGAGAGAGAGAGAGAGCCGCGAGAGAGAGAGAGAGTTTTGGGGGGAATGAAAAATTCCCCTCCGTCGGTTCAATTTAAGTTAGGGCACAGAACCTAGCGACGGAATAGCGACGGAATAAATTAGTCGCTATACCGTCGCCAATTAAAAGGTGTTTTCCGACGGATATATCCGTCGCCAGTTAGTCGCTAAAGTTCCCGCCAATGTTTTAAAGATTTTGCCGCCAACATTTGCGACGAATAAGCGACGAAAAAGAATCCGTCGCTAACGTTCGTCGACTTAGCGACGGAAACCCGACAAATTTTTACATTTAAAATTGGAAAAAATTATGTTATGTTGTCTGTCGCTAATCCGTCGCTAAGATGTCGAAAACTGGTCGCTATTAGCGACGGAATCCGTCCGTCGCTAAACTTCCGTCGGTAAAGTGGGGTATTTTAGTAGTGAGCTTCTCCAAACAGCAAGAACACCATTGATGAACCCAAAGCTCCAAAAGCTCATAACTTGGCCATCCGAACTCCAAATCCATATTTCCAATGTTCTACCTTGGGTAGAATTGAATGCTCTTCCACTTGGAAACACCAAAACCCATGAAAATCCAACTTAAAGAGATCAAACCATACAAAATCCGAAAATAGAAATAACTTAGATCTAGAGCAAAGGAGACTTCAAATCACAAAACACCAAGATCTAATGTTGATCACCATGTCCTAATCTAGCAAATAGACAAATAAAAGAGGGTTCTCATGTAGTGACAAGATGCACTTGCCTAGGGTTAGGAGAGTTGTGTTGAGGAAGGGGAAGAAGAAGAAGAAGGAAATTAATGGTGGAAGTTATGAGGAGAGAGAGAGGTAGGAGGGAATATAAAGAGGGGGAGTTGTGGTGGGGATGAGGGGTAGCATAGGGCTAAGGTGATCCAACTCACATAAAATCGAACCAAACCGAACCATCCCCAATAAAATCGAGCCATGAGAAAACCCAAAATATGAGAAATACCGAAATTCCACAAGCTGAGAAAAAAAATAAAAATACATGCCAAAATCCAGATACGAGTATAAATACGAAATACGGGAAATACGGGAAATGAGGGTGATAACTCTACCCACCTTAAAAGAATTCCGTCCTCGAAATTTAATCAAGGAGCTAGAGATTGCTACGACAAGCTACATTAAGCACAGGCAAGCTACACTAAGCAGTTCAATCATACAATCATATAATGCAAGCAAGGAAGGGAAAATGTAAGGCATAAGAAAGACATTATACCTCACGAGTCAAACAGGTAGAGATATCGCGATCGGATGTCGTCCTCACGCTCCCACGTTGACTCACCTAGAGAGTGATGACCCCAAGCAACACGGACTAATTTAATAGTCTTGTTCTTGAGTATCTTTTCCCTCCGGTCCAAAATAGACACGGGCCTCTCCTCATACGAAAGGTTGGTACCAACAACAAATTCCGAATGGTCTAGGATGTGGCTCGGGTCCAGAATATACCGTCGTAATTGGGACATATGGAATACATCATGCACCTCACTTAGCGACGGCGGAAGAGCGAGACGATAGGATACATCTCCTACTCGCTCTAGAATATAGAACGGCCCTATATACCTAGGACTAAGCTTTTCTCGTATGCCGAAGTGAATGACACCGCGGTTAGGCGAGATCCTAAGGAATACATGGTCGCCGATAGCAAATTCTAAGGGACGCCGATGAGCATCGGCCCAATGGCGCTGGCGGTCCTAGGCAACTCGGAGGTGATCTCTGACCTTCCTGACCACTTCAACCGTCTGGGAAATTAATTTGGGTCCGAGCATCTGTCTCTCCCCGACATCGTCCCATGCTAGCGGAGATCTGCACTGCCTGCCATAAAGAGCCTCGAAGGGTGCCATCTGGATACTGGCCTGATAACTGTTATTGTACGAGAATTCTACCAGGTGTAGATGATTCTTCCATGAACCACCGAAGTCAAGGGTACAGGATCTCAACATATCTTCAAGAGTCTGGATTGTGCGCTCTGATTGACCATCCGTCTGCGGGTGATAAGCTGAGCTGAACTGAAGACGAGTCCCTAAACTCTTCTGCAAGCTGCACCAAAAGTGTGATGTGAATCTTGAATCCCTGTCCGAGGTGATGCTAACTGGCACACCGTGAAGCCTGACGATCTGCCTGAGATACATCTCTGCAAACTGCGCCGTCGACTGTCTAACTCTGAATGGGAGAAAGTGTGCCACCTTGGTAAGCCTGTCCATAATTACCGAAAGAGCATCTCTGCCGGCCAGAGATCTGGGCAATCCGGTCACGAAATCCATGGTTATATGTTCCCATTTCCATTCTGGGATCGGTAAGGGTTGAAGAAGTCCAGCGGGCCTCTGATGTTCAGCTTTAACCTGTTGGCAAACCAAACACCGAGAGACAAACCGGGCTATCTTCCTCTTCATGCCATTCCACCAGAAATGCTGACGAATATCACGGTACATCTTCGTGCCACCCGGATGAATAGAATATTGAGAACTGTGGGCTTCTGCCATGACTTCCTGTCTGATATCTCTACTAGGTACACAAAGACGAGTGACATGCCGAAGGGTACCGTCTTCATGGATACATAACTCTGGCCTTCTTCCTGCTTCACACTCTGCTCTGAGTCGCTGGGTCTTGGAATCTGTTGACTGCGCCATCCGGATCCTCTCAACTATGCTGGACTGAACCTGAAGACTGGCCATCAATGCCACACTGGTTGGAAGAACCACTTCAATTCCCATCTTCTGAAGATCTGCTAATAATTCTGGTTGCGCCGTCAAGAAATAAACTCCGGCTCTCATGCTTAATGCATCTGCTACAACGTTGGCCTTCCCGGGATGATACTGCAAATCCATATCATAATCCACTAGTAGCTCGAGCCACCTTCTCTGTTATTAAGGTCCTTCTGGGTGAAAATATACTTCAGGCTCTTATGATCAGTAAAGATCTCCACTCTATCTTCGTAAAAGTAGTGTCTCCACAACTTCAAAGCAAACACTACCGCCGCCAATTCCAAGTCATGGGTCAGGTAATTCTTCTCATGATCACGTAGTTGATGTGATGCATAAGATATCACCTTCCCATGCTGCATCAAGACACACCCCAATCCTCTACCTGAAGCGTCGCAATAGACTGTGAATCCTCCGGTCCCATCTGGAAGGGTGAGAATGGGAGCCGTGATCAAACCTCGCTTCAACTTCTCAAATGATTCCTGACACTCTGCTGTCCAAACAAACGGCACATCCTTGTGGGTCAACTGGGTCATCGGCGCTGAAATCCTTGCGAAATCTGAAATGAACCGCCGGTAGTAGCCGGCCAATCCAAGGAAGCTGCGAACCTCTGCCACTGAGCTGGGTACCGGCCATGACTCGATAGCCACAATCTTCTAGGGATCCACTTCCACTCTTCCTCGGGTAATGATGTGACCCAAGTATGAAATGCGATCGAGCCAGAACTCGTATTTACTGAACTTGGCGTACAACTGATGCTCCATAAGCGTCGGAAGGACGACTCTGAGATGCTGCTCATGCTCTGCTTCACTCTTGCTGTAGACCAGGATGTCATCTAGGAACACGATCACAAATTGGTCCAAGTAAGGCATAAAAATGTGATTCATGAGGTACATGAATACGGCCGACACATTGGTCGCTCCAAAGGGCATAACAAGGAACTCCTAATGTCCATACCTCGATCTGAATGCTGTCTTCGGGATGTCCTGCTCTCTGACTCTGATCTGGTGGTATCCCAACCGCAAGTCGATCTTCGAGAACACTGAAGCCCCTCTGAGCTGATCAAACAAGTCATCTATCCTCGGAAGAGGGTATCTGTTCTTGATTGTCACCGAATTCAAGGTACGATAATCAACACATAGCCTGGACGTACCATCCTTTTTTTTCACAAGAGCATCGGGGCTCCCCAAGGTGATCCACTTGCACGGATGAATCCCTTGGTCCTCAGTTCTTCAATCATCTTGTACAAAATGTCCAACTCTGAAGGCGCCATCCTGTAGACTCGCTCTGATACTGGTGCTGTTCCGGGAATCAAGTCTATAGTGAACTCAATCTCCCGCTCTGGCGGCATCCCTGGAAGCTCCTCTGGGAAGACATCTGGAAACTCTTCAACTATCCGGGGCAACTGTACTGCTGCTACTACCATCCGCAATGCTGGGGAAGATGGCTCTACTGCGCCTCTGGAAAACGAAAACTCTGGCTCGCCGGGGATACTAAAGACAACTCTGCCAATATGGCAGTCTATCCTAGCATACTGGTTCCTCAACCAATCCATGCCTAGGACTACATCATAGTCTGCCATAGGAAACTCTATGAATCTAGCGGAGAACTCCCTACCGCTAACTACGATCTGACACGAGGAAAATACTCGATCTATTCCCACAAGACCACTACCAGTAAGTATATTGAGTCTCACTGATAATGACTCGGGCTCCAATCCTATCCGTGTCACAAATCGTGCAGACATGAATGAATGTGATGCACCAGAATCAAACAATTCCGAAGCTGGAAAGGAGTTGACGAGAATAGTACCTGCCACAACCTCACCTGGTATAACTTCTTCTTCCATAGCCATCATCATGGCCTGACCTTGTCCTCTGGCTGCTGGTCCCCTCTGCTGGAAACCTCTCTGCCTATTCTGGGTCTGAGCTTGGGCTTGCGCATACTGCTGGGGGTGCTATTGCTGGAATGCCTGAGACTGAGACGGTAAGGGCCTCGAAGACTGATACTGCTGCTGCTGAACTGGTGCTGGGGCCGGTCCCCTCACCGAAGAGCTAGAAGGGTTGGATGCTGATGAACCACCCCTATTCGGGCAAGCCCCTATCCTATGATCGGCTGCTCCACATGCCAGGCACAATTCCTGTGCCCTACGACAGTCTGCCACCACATGGCCTGGCTTCCCGCAATGAGAACATCCCATCATGGAAGTTTGCTTCTGCTTCTGCTGCTGCGGGTACGTCAGGGTCGAATGCTGAACCGACGTTACTGAGGCCGCCCGCCTCGGAGTCCCAATGGTCAATCCCCTAGCTGCCGGGGCTGGAGCGGATGATTGGTTCATCTGACTGTGGGACCGCTTCCTACTTCCGGTCCTATCCACGATCCTCTGGGAGGTGTACTTACGCCTCCTAGCTGCTCTCAAGACTGCATCGAATGTCTGGTGCTCGAACTTCTCCACTGCTAACAAGATCTCCAAATGCAGTCCCTGCTGGAACCGCTGGGCTCTATCAAACTCGATCGCCACCAAGGTGGGGGTAAACCTACTGAGTCTAGAAAACTTCGATGCATAACTGTCGACTGATCTGCCTCCTTGCTTCAAGTTGGTAAATCTGGTCTGCAGGTCGTACCGAGCCACAGCATCAAAGTACTTCGTCTGGAATCTTTCTCTAAACACTGCCCAAGCAATGGGTGCCACTAATCCCATGGCTTGTGCCGTCCACCAACTGCGAGCCAAGTCCAACAACTGCAGGCGTACCACCGCCACCTTCTCATTCTCGGGTGTCCTAGCTGCTTCCAGAATCACCTCGGTATCCTGAAGCCATGCATCCGCGGCAATCGCATCCTCGGTGTCGTCGAAGAAAGGAGGGTTCAATCGCTTGAAACTGTTCGCCGCCTGGTTCCCTGGATGTCCGCCTCGGGTCAAAGCATCTTGAACTGTCTGGTGCAGGGCGTCGCTTCGACGATCCTGGGAAGCTATCAAAGTTCTGATGAGGCCTACTAAGGTACCATCATCTGGCTCTGCGGGCTGGACGGGCCGAACTGGTGACTCTCCTCCAGTAGGCACAACTCTGGAGGCTACTCCGGAATACTGGGCTTGATCTCCGGGTTGCTGCTGATCCACGGGACGTGCTCCACCTCGTCGATCGGCAGCGTCAGGTACAGTGCCGCTGAAGAAGATGACACAGGGAACAATAAGGAAAGGACCACGACAGATCAATGATATAAGCACAGGATCAGGGCAAGAATTTCAGGGATTTGAAAATACGGGCGGAGATCAAGGGCGAATACTGATTGAGACATCTATCTGGTAAACCCCCACACATCTTGATTGACAAGACCTGCATGGGCCACCACTTAAACCATGTCACGCCCCAGAACCAGAATACTGGAGAGCGGGGGACAGACATAGCCAGCTACGTATATTGAAATGGAAACTACCTCGACATACGGTCACGGCTGTCTAGATATGTGAGAAATTACTACAAGCCAACAGTCTCTTATGGTCATGAACAAGCCTAGTGTCTCAATCACCACAAGTAAGTAAAGTCGCAAGATGTATGATCATTAAATATACAATAATAAGGCGTCCCAAATATTACATATTCAGCTGATCATGAAGCTAGTCGTTACAAAATGTTAGGACTAGCAAGAGTTTAGTCATACATGATCAACCCTAGGATTTGTCAATCATGTTTACAGCCCGTAGGCAGACAGTAAGTAAAAGTGCATCGAGCTAACAGGTGCTCGTCGGCTAAACGCCTCAAAAGAATAATTTTTACAATTGAGTGAGCGAAACAAAATAGAAAATCCACTCTTGGCCCGGATTCCGTCTAGGGTTCACCATTGGGCTGGAAGCTTGGTAGATCCTCGGGAGCTGCTCCGAAATCTGGCCACACAAAACCAGCTGGGTCAACCCCAGAAAGAGCAAGTGCCACAACGGGGCCACGAAATAAGAACAAAAGCCAGCAATCAGCACAAGAAAATCTAACATTAGAATTAAAACTTACGAAAACATGGCAGGGTGATATACGACGAGATAACCATGGAACTATTTCGATAGCCAGGTTACAACCCGTAAACCAAACAAGGACCGGGGTTATAACCCTTCATCTGAACAGAGCTTGGTTTTCCACCATTTATCGGCAAGATAATAATGTAAGAAATCAAGACAGGAAACAATCTTATACTGGATCAAGACATGACTAGACTGGTTATACCTCATTCAATCAATCACGGCCAAGCAGATACTACGGCTTACTACTTTAACTAACTAGGGTTATCACAGGCCTAATTACTAACAAGATGCAGTGAGATTGTTCCACAGCCACAAGCCCTACAGACCATCCAGGTTACCCAGGTCGAAAATTAGGGGTTGAATTCAGGTGGGTACATTACCCAGAAGACAAATGTACCCTTAGGTGACTTAGAGGGTGCAACACTCGACGGTGCGCTGGAAATGTGCCCTACTCGACGGCAGGCTACAGATCCCAAGAGCGCCCAGGTAACGGGATTGCCTGTAGCTGTGTCATCTCTTCATGACTACTGTGTTATTCTAGTTATTAACCTTAATCCATTTTAGTAGGTACTCCTGACCGTGGTACTCAGGAGTCCCATCCTAGACATGATGCAAGACAGGACAAGTGGATTTAACAATCAAGCAAGAAAGAACAACCCACGGTGTCAAGGCAAGTCATGTTAATTTATCAAGTCAAGTCAAGTCAGGGGTGCACCGCCACGGGCCACTATCAAGTTATCAAGATAAATCATGTCAGGGTACTTGTCAGGAGTGCTCCACTACGGGTCACTGTCAAGTCAGGTTGGTCGTGTACAATACTTATTCCAAACATATTAAATAAAATCAAGTTATGCACGCTCAAGGGGCAGCGTATGTGAAGAGTCACGCACATTCAAGGGGCAGCCTAGGTGAACAGTCACGCATGCTCAAGGGGCAGCGTATGTGAAAAGTCAAGCACGCTCAAGGGGCAGCGTATGTGAAAACTCACGCACGCTCAAGGGGCAGCGTATGTAAAAAGTCACGCACACTCAAGGGGCAGCGTATGTGAAAAGTCACGTACGCTCAAGGGGCAGCGTATGTGAAAAGTCACGCACGCTGAGAGAGCAGCGTAGGTGAAAAGTCACGCACGCTATAGAGAGCAGCGTAGGTGAAAAGTCACGCACGCTACAGAGAGCAGCGTAGGTAAAAAGTCACGCACGCTGAGAGAGCAGCGTAGGTGAAAAGTCATGCACGCTCAAGGGAGCAGTGTACGTGAAAGTCACGCATGCTCAAGGGAGCAAATTACGTGAAAGTCATGCACGCTCAAGGGAGCAGTGTAGGTGAAAAGTCACGCACGCTGAGAGAGCAGCGTAGGTGAAAAGTCACGCATGCTGAGAGAGCAGCGTAGATGAAAAGTCACGCAAGCTCAAGGGAGCAGTGTACGTGAAAGTCACGCACACTCAAGGAGACACGCTTCCAACAGGAAGCGTACTCAAGCCTGCGTACGCAGCGCTAAAGAGCGCGCGTAGCTCAGGGTGCGTAAGCTAAATAGCTCTGCACACTGCTCACTATCTTCTCCAAACAGCAAGAACACCATGGATGAACCCAAAGCTCCAAAAGCTCATAACTTGGCCATCCGAACTCCAAATCCGGATTTCCAAAGTTCCATCTTGGGTAGAATTGAATGCTCTTCCACTTGGAAACACCAAAACCCATGAAAATCCAACTTAAAGAGATCAAACCATGCAAAATCCGAAAATAGAAATAACTTAGATCTAGAGCAAAGGAGACTTCAAATCATAAAATACCAAGATCTAATGTTGATCACCATGTCCTAATCTAGCAAATGGACAAATAAAAGAGGGTTCTCATGTAGTTGTAAGATGCACTTGCCTAGGGTTAGGAGAGTTGTGTTGAGGAAGGGGAAGAAGAAGAAGAAGGAAATTAATGGTGGAAGTTATGAGGAGAGAGAGAGGTAGGTGGGGATATAAAGAGGGGGAGTTGTGGTGGGGATGAGGGGTAGCATAGGGCTAAGGTGATCCAACTCACATAAAACTGAACCAAACCGAACCATCCCCAATAAAATCGAGCCACAAGAAAACCCAAAATACGAGAAATACCAAAATTCCACAAGCTGAGAAAAAAAATAAAAATACATGCCCAAATCCAGATACGAGTATAAATACGAAATACGGGAAATACGGGAAATAAGGGTGACAAAAGTCGTCAAACTACATGTCTACGATTTCAGTTTGAGGAGAGGAATTGAATGGTATGTCCAGTTTTGGATTCCGATGAGCCGTGTACAAAATTGCCCATTTGAGTGGGTCGTGGGCCCGCCAAAAATGGGTTCTGATTCGACCTTCTCAGAATCGAACCAAACTTGGCACACAGGACCAGAATTTCTATCCGGACCAATTGGCGCAAGTTTCGTCTCGATTCGACGACTGTACACGAAGTTATGGGCAAGTTTGCAAAATGCTGATACGGGGGTATCTCGACGGTTACGCGTTGATTTCGTCGCGCACACGCGACGAAACTGAGTTCCGTCAGTTCCCACAAGCCCGCAATGTCCATACGTACCTTTCAATGCATATAGTGTGCGACCACGTCGCCCGGTTTGTCGGGGCGTACGTCGTATCGGGGAGAATTTTCTGAAAATTACTATTTCAAAAATAGTTTTTCACACAAGTTTAATATTGATTTTATTCTTACACAGACATCAAAATATCGATCTACCAGTTGCGTTTTAGTCGTGGTTATGTTGTCTCCATATATGTTCAATTAGTTTTATAAAACTATCGAAGAATTGCCAAGATTTTGGCTTCCAAATATGCATTTGGGACTACCCTGAAACTGTTCTGTTTTGACAGTTTTTCGAGAATTTGGGTTCGAAATACCGAGCGATATATGGGGTTTCGCTTGATTCTACCATAAAGGGTTTTGAGAGGGTCATGTCTATTACGTACAGCATTCGATAGATCAAATTTTCGTTGAACGGATGCAAAGAAATTGAAATCAAAAGATGGGTACCTCGCTGTTTGGCAAAACTGAGATTGCCCAATGGTGCGGCCGGCCTGAGATGCTCGGGCAGCGTTCACGCGGTGGTGCGGTGCTACCAGCGACCAGTGTAGTCCGTCGAGGGGTCGAGGTCGAGTAGGCTTCACGAGGGAGAAGAGATATGGAGGGTTAGGGTTTTGATTGTTGGTCGAGTAGTTTATATATACGGTCGACAACAAATCCTTAATATACTAGTATTTGTGCTCGGTTGTAAAAGGGTGCAGCTGCTGCTGCTAACCTCATTGCTTGGGGGCCTCGGGTTGAGGTAGACCGGCCCCATATGGGCTGGTCCCCTCTTCCTATTTTTTTTTGTTTTTTTTCCCTTAAACACAATGCTCCTGAGCTGAAGCTGGCCCGTCCCTTGCTGGGTGTGGCCGAGCCCTTTAGTACCCCTTTAGTACCACTGAACTCTCATCCATCATTCTTCAGATTATCAAGTCATGTACCCCTTTAGTACCACTGAACTCTCATCCACCCTATTTCAGATTATCGAGCCATGCACCTACTGGTGCCGCTGAACTCTCACTCCCTCAATAGTCCAAATTACCAAGCTATGTACCAGCTGGTGCCTCTGAACTTACATTCCGATCACTCTTTCAGATAGTAAGTCAAGTATGATTATACCTCTGAACTTTCTTTCTGACAGAGATCCTCCTTCAGGATTCACTACCCGCACTCCCAGTGCACAAAAAGGGTAGTCGATCCACCAATTTCCGAAACGACCATGTCTTCATTACCTCTGAGTCGTCTTCACTTCCACCAAAAACAAACCGCCCCCTCGCATAGAACTTCCACGTTCTCCTACCTCTGAGTCGTTCTATGTACCCAATCTTCATTGAGCCCACTCCTGCCATGTCCTCACTACCTCTGAGTGGGAAGGCACCGTCGAAGAAATCGTCATATTTGCCATGTCCACATTACCTCTGAGCAAGTATGTCGGTCCTCTTTTAACCTATTATCTGTACCTACAACCGGAGTACGACAAGGATAATAGGTCCACAAATGTCCCCTGTTGACCACAAATGTCCTCTGTTGACCACAAATGTCCTCTGTTGACCACAAATGTCCTCTGTTGACCACAAATAGCTTTCGTAAAGTCTCTCCTGCCATGTTCTCATTACCGCTGAGCAGGAAAATTTCACGATAAAACCTTCATGTTTGCTATGTCATCATAACCTCTGAGCAAATATGATCGGTTCCCTTTCACCCCATTATCCGCATCCTGAACTAGGGTACGCCAAGGGTAATAGGTCCACAAATATTCATTCGCTAAGCTTCTTAGCATAAATCCACCATCTTACCATGCCCCGGGAGCCCAGCTGCTCTACGGCATTCCTTCCCCCATTACCGAGAACATCCATGACCATTTTGCCGTGGCTGTCCCGGACATCCTATCTAAACTATTATCCGTACCTAAAACCAAGGTACGCCTAGGATAACAGGTCCACAGATAAATCCCCCAGCAAGTCCAAATTCCATAAACACCCAAGTGCAAGAAAGAAAAGATGAGTTGAAACATGCTCATTTATTCAAAAATCAAAGGGCTACATCAGCAGGGATCACACCCCCTTGCAAAAATTAAAAAGAAAAAAAAGAGAGAAAGAGAGAAGAAGAAGAAGACAGAAAGCCGATCACTGCTCTGGAACACATAACGCCGTAAGACGGTCCTTTATCAGGGCAACCGACCGCTCAAGCTTCTGTCTGGCTCGGCGCTCCGCTTCCTGATTCAACACCGCCGCATCCTCCAGATAAGCATGGGCTCGCCAGTTGTCCTCAAACTTCTTGAAGGCCCACTCCAGGTTGACAGAGGATCGGGAAATCCTCTCGGCCTCTCGAGCAATCAACTCTTGTTCTGCACGAGCAGCCTCCCGCTCTAACTCTAAGAAGGCCAACTCCTTCTGGAGTGCGAGAATCCGCTCCTTCGTATCAGCTACTCCACGAGAGGCAGATTCTTCCCGGGCTCTACAAGCCTGACTCCGACGACCCAGTCGGTCATAAGAGACGGAGAACTTGTCAAGGTCCTCCTGCACAGCCGGTCCGGCAGTTTCCAGAGCGAGCTTAATCCTGTCCCTAGCAGCGACCAGGAAGCTCCGCTCGCGTTCAGTCGCAGCAGGCAAACCAGCCTGCCGCACTGCCAGCAGTTGGGTCACAAGCTGATCAACCTCTGTCAACTTAGGCTCCAGGAGCGCTGCTAACCCCAGCCCGCTAGGAAGACCCTTCAGAGTGTCAATTTGGCCCCGAGCTCCCCGTAGAGACAGAGAAAAAGGGACCCCCCATTCTACGGCAGCGTTTACACCCCTTCCTAAGTGGCGATAGAAGCTGTCGACCACATCCTGTGTCACCTCGTTCAGAGCCTCCGAGGAAACCGGTGTCAACGGGAGTGTGGCTGGTAGCACGGAAGAAGACGCGACGGAATCTGCCGCTCCTGCCACAAGAGAAACCAACTCCGTACGGAAGGACGCTTGAACATCGGTCAATTCCTCTTTAGCGGCCCGCAGAATATGGATGCTCGACAGGGTTGAGAAGTCAATCTCCGGAGCCGTATAAGCAGCCGAAGACGAGGCCGGGGCCAGCACCAACTTCATCCCCATCTACCCAGAGCTGGCAGGATGTCCCTCAACATGCGATGACGAAGGGGAGGAAACGCTCCTTTCCCCCTGATCACGGTAGACCAGGCCTTCCCCAAGAACATCAGCTGCAGGAGATAAAGGGTCAGGACCTGCACGGCCAAGGCAACCATGAATCGACTTGACCCGAAGGATATGCTGATAGAGCAAATAAGCCCCCTCGGTGGTCAATATGTGGCTCAGCTTACCAATGGAGGAATGTGGAGGCTGAGGTTCGCCTACAGCCATTACAACCTCTTCACCAACAGCCTCCGAGTCAGGAATAAAAGACTCATCCACCCTTACATCCTCGGGAGGGGATGCACCGAGGATGGCGTCATCTCGCTGAAGTTCGGAAATATCGGAGACGGGCCCAAGGAAACTTTCGTCACCCCGGGCTGGGGCCTCAGCAGCTTGGGAGTCCTTAGCCACCGCTGAGAGAGCCCCCGCAGAGAGGACCGCGGCACACATGTCGCTAATCAAAGCGACAAGGGCCGGATCAACTACTGAGGCAGCAGATGGTTCAGGAGAGCCTGGTTCGTCAGACGCCTATAAAGAAAAATGATCAAGTCATATCCCCGAAAGAAAATAAAGCTACAACAAAGATATAACTCCGACTTGGACTTACCTCCGGAACATCGTCTACACCCTCACCCTTCTCCGTAATAAGCAGCCTACGGGGACCGACAGCCGCTCTCTTTACAAAAAAAGTTACCCCTCCGCCGGTAGGCTCATGCCTGCCTCGCTTACGCGAAGGACCAGGCATGGCGGGCGATAGATCTACCCGTATCTCCTCCGACGCAGACGGTAACGGGCCCACTGCTTCGTCAAATACGGCCGACGGTTGTTCCGTCGCCATCTCAGCCGCCATAACGGGAGGCTGACCCGCCATTATCCCATCACCCGAAGAAAAGGAGTCTTTGCCGTCCCGCTCATTATCTTCCTCAATTGTGTCGAAGGATTCGGAATCGGGCGAAGGAACCCTATTCGTCCCTTTCTTCTTTGCTCTCGACGTCATAGCCTTCTCCGCTAGGCGAGTGCCCACAATGAAGCTAGTCCTCAAGTCAAAATCGAGGGGAGGAGGATTCGCCGTGACATGATACAGGGCTGCCATATGCAGGATTTCATCCATCACATTTGTGGCAGGGACCAAGAAGCTAGTCCGAGTATGACAGGTGTCATAGTAGCTCCATGCTCTGATACCATCAAGAATGCTGCCTTCAAATTCCAGGTGAGAACTGGGGCGCCCGAGGAATAGCTGACTATACCCAAATTGACGGGCAAACCTACTAGGCAAGTAGGGCTCCAAATACACAGTGGTGCGATTCCGGTAAACTAAATGTGCCGGGCGAATGTTGCGCAGCCAGAAACGCATCTTTTCAGGCAAGAAATGAGGAGGTCCGACCCCATCAACATGAACACTCCTCACCTCTTGATCAGTGAAATGAGGAACGGATACGAAGAAATTGTACCCATCCACCCTCGCCAGCATCCTCCGATACGCCGGCATGGTACTACATTCCCAAGGCTGGTGGTGATACTTGAAAAGAAACGCGTCATCACCTGTAACGCCATCTCCCGTCCCGGGTCTCATCAAGGATTGATAATGTAGCAATAGCCATCCCAGCAAGTAATGGTAAGGCAATTCTACACGTTCAAAATCCATTGCCACATCACGAGCAATGACCTTGGACGAGAAGGCGCGAAGACCATGTTGAATACTGTACACCATGGCAGGAAGGAGCGCCAGCCTGACCCCAAAGGCCAACTTCACGGCAGGAAGAATGAAGTGGCGACTGATCCTCTCAATAGAGCCTGTCCCTCCTGAGACCACGCAGTTGCGCAGCCACACCATTAAAAATCCGGCCAAGAGTGCCTTCTCTGACAACCGCCGAGTACCATAACGAAAGTAGCTAAAGGAGTCAATCTGGCTCCCGAACCTGTCACTTTGAGACTTCGACCTCCTGGCAGTCGACATCAAGACCTCCACTTCTTTAGGAGTTAAATGATCTCGGGAAGTAACCCGGCCAGCCGCGCTAAATTTGAAAAGGTATGCAACCCAATATTTAGTATGGGGAGAGTCCCCCTCCGAGCTATCATTTTTCTGGATAGTCATCCGGTGACAGGTGCTATGATGGCATAATAATTCTTGATACACGGTGACGAAACCGGGGAATCGCTGATCCAAATCTTGGAGCTCCTCATTCGTCGGCGTATACACTTCGAAGGGTTCATCCCCCCAGGGGAGCTTGGAGACAGCATACATCTCGTGAAGAGCGAGCCCTGATTCTCCAACAAGGGTAAAAAAGGTCCCCGTTCGATGATTGTACATCTCCAAAAGGGCCATGAACAGTGGCTTATTAACGGGCAACCCGTGGCTGGTACCACGTATAGCTTCATAAAGGTTGACTCCCCGCAAAAACTCTTCATACTTTCGTAGTATCCATGAGGACAGATTAGCCCACGGAGGAATGGGGTGTACCCAGCTCGGCAGGACCAACCTACCAATAGGATAGGACCCTTTGCGAGCAAGCTGACTCAGGAAGGTATCAGCCTGGAAGAATGAAAAGTTAGGACCAGGGGTGTTGATGAAGGTACCTGGAACTAACCCCATCACGGACCGACTGGCCGGATCTTTGACTGCGCACACTGACCCAGTGGCTCTGTTATAACGGATATTACCAACAAATATCCCCGGTCTGGTTGGAGTGAGGGTGTCCGGCATCTACCTATCCAGAACGATCATATTGAACCACTCAAAAGGGAAATGGCGCTTCATAATAGGGATGTGAATCGGCATCCCGTCCAGGTCAAAATCCCAACTCTCCGAAATATCCAACACTCGGGAGTTTTCTACAACCAACGCATCCCCAAAGAGGAAGACCGGTTTCAGATACTTCCCGTCAGACGGCCCAGAGCTTATCATATCAACAAGGAACTGAAAGGATTGAACCCTGATAGCATTTAGTCGCTCCAAAGGTTCATCAACAAGTAGCTGTTCGGACACTTGACGAACTAAGTCATCTCGATGAACGCCCGAGGCAAACTGATGCGAGCCTACCATAAGTTCCCCAGCAGGATTCACGGGCAGAGTCACTGAAGAAAGGCAAAAGAAACAAGGTCAAAATGATAGCTGAAACGTAAAAACATATGATGCTTATGCGGCTCAGTATATGTGCGGCTCGGTTTATACAGGTCAGTTCAAATGAGCCTATGCGGCTCAGTTTGAAAGAGCCCATGCGGTCCAGTACGAATAAACTCATGCGGTTCCGTTCGAAGGAAACTCATGCGACTCAGTACGGAGGAACTTATGCGGTCCGAAAGGAGTATGTTCGGCTCGAAAACGTTTATACGGCCCTGCAAGGATGAGCTTATGCAGTCCAGCGAGGATGAGCTTATGCGGCCCTCTTAAAGAAGTAGTTACGCAACCACTTTCATGCGGCTCAAACCTGGGTCATACCCCATGTGGCCCAGGCATGAGTCGGACACACAGTGTGCTTTGGAATATAGGCTCGTGCATAAAATATACGGCGTAGCCATGGCAGTTCATATTAAGGGACCCTTACCAGCGATAGGCGGGTGGACGTCGGGGTGAAAAGCGGGTACGTCAGTCAACGGAGGAGCCGCCATGTTCGTCGCTGCAGTCGATGAAGACGCGGCTCTCTTGCCCTTCACTGCCGCAGAAGATGAGGCGGCCTTCGATGCTGCAGCCTTCTTGGGAGCCATTGTCGGTTGCTAAAAGACGAAGAGCAAAGACAGCAAATAGAGATTCAGAGCAAAGAGAGAAGGTAAAGAAAAGCCCCAAGAGACTAGAAGACTCCTATTTATAGGCAAAAGAGACCCACGAAACGAACGGACGTCTCGGAGTATGCCTCGGATTACGCACCGCCCCTAAAGAATAAAGGCAAAAACGCTTCGGTCAAGGCAAAACCGACTCTTGGGATCCTCCCCCAAAAGGCGGCGTTAAATCAAATCAAAGGCACTTAATGAAGATTTTCACACGTGATCAGGACACGTGGCAATAAGTTTATGCGGCCAGATAAATTTATGCGGCTAAGGCACTTATGCGGCTAGGAAGCTCAGGCAGACAGAAAATTCCTATACGGCATGAACGGGGCCATGCTTCTTGTTCAAAGTATTCCAATTTTTACAAATTGAAAACTTTGAAGGGGGTCCTGTAGAAGCATGGAAAATATTAGAATAATGATCCATACGGCTCTGAGTAAGAAGCTTATGCGGCCCACACAGGAGCGGCCCTATGCGGTTCAAAGAAGACTCTCAATCGCATGCGGCTCGGGAGCGTATGCGGTTCAGCAAGGCATATGCGGCTCGATGGACGCCATGTGTGATCTTTCCCTACAGCTGGTCGTTTGAGGAGTGGCCTCATTTATTGCTCCAGCACGATTCACTGTGGCGGCCCTGATATAAAGTTTCATAATGGCCTTGCCATAATGACTGACTCATCGGGAAAAGAAGAAAATCTCTGACCAAATCCGTCAGAAGTCCCAGATTGCCACGTGGCAATCAGTCATATGCGGCTCCCTGAGAACCCGTTCCATGCGGTTCGATACAACGCTAGCTCATGCGGCTCCCTGGGAACACATTTCCTGCGGTCCAATACAACACCAGCTCATGCCGCTCACAAAGATTACGCATATGCGGCTCGATGAAGCATCGTCCTATGCGGCTGACAAAGAGTATCTCTCTGTGGTTCGAGGATAGTCAATCCTATGCGGCTCTGACAGGACTCACAATTAAGGCATGGGATCAATAAAAGATTTAACCGAATCTCAACAAATATATTTGACATCATCGTCATAATTACTGAGATCAGGGCATATCATTTATCATCAAGCTAATGGGACACGTGGCGAGCAATCAGACATTGGCATAATCAATCACGAGGATTTAAAGCAGCTAGCATTAATTGCTCATGAGATACGATGCTATCCGCGTTAATGGCCGAGATTCACTATAATCAGGATCAAGGGTTCAGATAGAATGAAGGAGCGCCGACATTCCAAACAGATAATCATTAGCAAACCCTAATGATCACCCCCCACTCTTATAAATAGCCAGCATCATTCCCTTGAAAAAAAAAGAGAGAAGAGAGGTCGGAAACAAAAGAATAAAAAAAATAAGAAGAGAGAGATCTACATAGAGAGAGCTCCCCCTTTCTTCTTGATAATCACAGAGAGAGAGAAGCCAGGAGAGCAATTCGAGGAGAGCAAGAAGAGCGTTTCTTCATCAACGTCGAGCAGATCTTCCCCGAGTCAAGGCTACATACTGATCGTCCAAGGAGTAAGGCAGAGCGGCCGTCGCTTTCCCGAGCCTCTATCGTCACCCCCCAGAATCAAAAATAAACAATCGTACTTAGTCTGCTGTACCTAGGTTTTCGTCCCTAGGCTTTATTTGTACGAGCGACTTTGTATTGTGAGTCTAAGTTCAGTCCTCCGATAATTGTTCTGTTCTTTTACAATCAATGGCAAACAGTATCTTGAAGGGAGCTTCGGTGGATGTTCTACCTAGAGAAGTCGGTGCTTTTTCAGGTAACTTGATTGCCACAGGAGGCAGCGATTGAGGCGGTTTTCCTTTGAGTCAAATTTTCAAAGGAGCGTTGGGAATCATCTCTGTCTCCACGTCCATCTCCGCCGTCATTTCTGCTTCGTCATCAGCATCATTAGCTACCTCTTCATCGAGTCACTTATATAAGCTAGTGTCAGTGAAGTAGGCTTCGACCCACTTGAAAGGGTCAATGTCCGCAAACTCTGTTCGGATGATGTCGTTAGTGGACACGTACTTCAAGCATTGGTGGAGTGTAGACGGCACCACCATGTACTCATACAGCCATGGCCGATCTAGCAGGAGGTTGTAGTTGACGTCGGCATCTACGACATAGCAAGTCACTTCGGTTCGGAGATTACCGATATGACATTTCAGTCGAATTTTGCCCAGCGGTTCACTTCTGCTAGCATTGAAACCGCTGATTGTAGTGTTGGAAGGAACCAGACGGTATATCGAGATTCCTAATATTTAGAGCAGAGTCCTAGGGATAATGCTGAGGGAAGACCCTGGATCAATCTGAATTCGCTTCACCTTGACGGAACCCACATATCCTATGTATTACAGTGGCCTGTTGTGCCGGTTGTGCTTGAGTAGCATGTCTAGTTGGGTGAAGGTTATGTTGGGGATGACCTCCTCCACACAATGGCAGTATGCACATGTTGTTGGGGTATCCTCAGGCTGCTTAACCAGACTGATGAACGACTCAACATCCTTTAAGGCTTCACAGAGAGCTTCGCGGGTGTCTTTGGAAAGACGAAGAAGCTCGAACAGAGATAAGCGGACAGTAGTACCGGCAAGTTTTGCCGGTATGTCAAAGTTGTGGGGCTTGTCTAGCCCCGAAGCATTTTCTCTTCGCAAAGGCTTGTCGAAGCGGGCTTCTACGTGCTTCTGTTTATTGGCTGCTGGAGGTCTGGATGGACCCCCTTCCTGGGCAGTAGGGGCGGTGCAGGGAGACACCACCTCGTCGGCAGCTTCGTCAGGTTGGGCGTTCTGCTGCGAACGTGTTTATACAGGAAGTACCTCTTCCGTGGAGGAAGAGACCATGCGGCAAGACTTGGTCTTCTTGCCCTAGGTTTTGGAAGCAGAGCGTACCCTCGGTTGAGTAACTTCAGAGACGGGGTCTGGGTGAACCCATACGATCTCTCCCCGAGATATGGTGAGTGGGATGAGTCCACTCATGTTGTCACGGGTAGGTGGTAGGTTGACTATCTCTATTGTCGCCTTTGGGATAGAGATGATGCCATCTTGTCACGCCCCAGAACCAGAATACTGAAGAGCGGGGGCAGACATAGCCAGCTACGTATATGAAATAGAATCCATCTCGCTATACGGTCACGGCTGTCTAGATACATGAGGGTTTATCTACAAGCCAGCAGTCTCTTAAGGTCATGAACAAGCCTATTGTCTCAATCACAAGCAAGTAAGTAAAAGTTACAAGATTTAGGATCATTAAATATACAATAATAAGGCGTTCCAAATATTACATATTCAGCTGATCATAAAGCTAGTCGTACAAAATATTAGGACTAGCAAGTGTTTAGTCATACATGATCAACCCTAGGATCTGTTAATCATGTTACAGCCCGTAGGCAGACAGTAAATAAAAGTACAATCGAGCTAAACAGGTGCTCGTCGGCTAAATGCCTCAAAAGAATATTTTCACAATAGAGCGAGAGAGCCAAAGATAACCCACTCGTTGCCAGGGTTCCGTCTAGTGGCCACCATCTGGCTGGAAGATCGGTAGATCCTCTGGAGCTGCTCCGAAATCTGGCCACACAAAACCAGCTGGGTTAGACCCCAGAAAGAGCAAGTGCCACAAAGGAGCTTCACTTAAGAACTAAAACCAGCAATCAGCATAGAAATATAAATAATATAATAAAAGATAGGAAATATAAATAACTGGTAAAAACTAGAAATAAGAAAAACATGCCAGGATGATATACGACGAGATAACCATAGAACTATTCAGATAGCTAGGTTACAACCCGTAAACCAAACAAGGACCGAGGTTGTAACCCTTCGTCTGAACGGAGCTTGGTTTCTCACCATTTATCGAGAAAATAAATACAAGCATGCTGGTCATTAACAGTCTGGAACAAGATCAGGGCAAGACTAGACTTGTTAGACTCCATCCAATCATTTCACGGCCAAGCAAGACCTACGGCTTGATACTTTAACTAACTAGGGTTATCACAGTCCTAGTTACTAACAAGATGCAGTGAGATTATTCCACAGCCACAAGCCCTGCAGACCATCCAGGTTACCCAGGTCGAGAGATTAGGGTTGAATTCAGGTGGGTACATCGTCCAGGAAATGCATGTACCCTTAAGTAGCTTGAAGGGTGCAACACATGACAGTGTGCTGGAAATGTGCCCTACTCGACGGCAGGCTACAGATCCCAGGTGCGCCCAGGTAACGGGATTGCCTGTAGCTGGAAAAATCTCTTCATGACTAACGTATTAATCTAGTTATTAGTCCCTAGTTCATTTCAGTAGGTACTCCTGACCGTGGTACTCAGGAGTCCCATCCTAGACATGATGCAAGACAGGACTGGTTTATTTATACAAGCACAATCACCCACGGTGTCCAGGATGTTCATTCTTGTTAAGTCATGTCATGTCGAGTAGCCGTCAAGATATAACATGTCAGGTTATCAGGTCAAGTGTACTAGTCAAGAGTGCGCCACGACGGGCCACTATCAGGTCATGCCAGGTTACTCATGTCAGGAGTGCACCACTACGGGTCACTATCGTGTCAGGCTCAGTTATCAATTCCAAACATATCAAGTAAATTCAGGAATTATCAAGTTCAGGTCAAAAGGCGTAAGGATATAAAATGGACGTAAAATATCTAATAAAATATCAATATACAGGGCTATAGAAGATCCAGGATAAGGAAAATAAAACAAACTGACAAGCTAATATAAGATCAAGTCTGCCAAAGGCCATACGCACAGGTAAGCATACGCTCAGGTAAGCATACGCTCCCAAAGGACAGCGTATGGGGGGGTCACAAAGCTCTCGGGTTGAACCAGGGTGACAAGATAGGCAAGCGTACGCTCAAGCCAGCGTACGCTCAAAGCCAGCATACGCCTTGCTCGCTTAAGCTAGCGTACCAAGGCACGCGTACGCCCAAGCTGGCGTACCAAAGGGTCCATACACTTCCAATAGGAAGCGTGCGCAAGGGTCAGCGTACACAAGGGCACGCTCAAGCTACAGGTCAGCGTACGCTCAAGCTAGCGTACGCTCAAGACTGCGTACGCTCGAGCTAGCGTACGAAAGGGGCCAGCGTACACCTTGCTCGCTTAAGCTAGCGTACCAAGGCACGCGTACGCTCAAGCTAGCGTATGCTCAAGATACGCTGCCAACAGGCAGCATATCAAGGTGAGCGTACACTCACTAAAGAGCAGCGTACGAAGGCTAGCGTACGCTCGCTAAAGAGCAGCGTACGACTCAGCGGCATAAGCTAAAAAGCTAGCTCACTATTCCCTGTCTTCTCCAAAGGGTAAGAACAGCAAGAACTCCATGGATGGAACCCAAAACTCCAAATGCTCATAACTTGATCAAAACAAGTCCGAATCCAACCTTTCAAAGGTTAAAATTGGGTAGAATAAAATTATCTACAACATGGAACCATAAAAACTTGAAAACAAACGAGTTTGATAGATCAAAACCACCAAAATCCGAAAATACTAAATTGTAGATTTACAAGAATCAAAGCCTCAAAATAAAAAATGACAAGTTCTAATGTATCTTAGAATCATGAGAAGAAGCTAATGGAACCATAAAAATGAGTTCTCTTGTGGAAGCAAGTTGCACTTGCCTAAGGGTTGGGGAGTTGTGGGGAGGAAGGAAGAAGAAGAAGAAGAAGAAATAAATGAGAGTTATGGAGGAAAGAGAAGGTTGGTGGGGAAATAAATATCATGGGTTGGTGGTAGGTAGGGGGTTCACCTTGGTCCATGATGGACCAAGCAACCAGCCGACCAAACCAAGCTAACCCAAACCGAGAGTTAAACCAAGCCAAGAAAAAACAAGGAACAATACAAGAAAATACGTACACGTATTTCCAAAATACGTAATACGAACCACAGGTATTACACATCTTGTGCTGTGGTTGGCAACAAGGTGCCGAATTGGACCGACACCAGGTTGGCCGAGACTGTCTTCTCCTTGTAATCGATGGAGATGACATTCGCATTGATCATGCGCTGGATGTAATTCTTGGAGACGTAGCAGTCCTGAGTTGGATGTCCGATAAACTGATGGTAGTGACAGTACCTCGGATTGTCAACTCTCCCAACCTCATCGGGATGCTTCGGGTCCGGTAATTTAATCTTATCACCCTGCTTCAACATCTCGAAGAGTTGCAAGGTGTCTTCATCATTGAAGGAGTAAACCTCCTTTGGCCTCGGTACAAGCTGAGGCTTTTGAGTAGGTGCTTCTGCGCTTTTAGAAGCGTTAACAGTCAACGCCTGCTTTCCATTCATCTCACGTCCAGGGTTGCTGGTAGCATGCCGTTTTCCCTTGTCCTCAAAGGCAGAGAAACTGACTCCCAGAAGGCGAGCATTGCATGCCTTCTTTTCAGCTGCTTCGGCCTCAATAATTAATGAGCTCCAGTCGGGAGGAGGAGTGAAGTTGAGCTAGAGCTTAACCGCAGGAAGTATGTTCATGCTGCAGGAGGAGAGGAGTGCATGTTCTGGCATACCCGGGGGCAGTCTCCAGCAGGCTTGTCAAAATCGTTCGATGAATGCTCGAACGGTCTCTTTTTTCGTCTGACGTACTTCTATAAGGGACGCCATCGTCATATCTTTCCCTCCGTCGTAGAAACGATCGAGGAAGAGGTGTGTCAAGTCATCAAAGGAGGATATGGAGTTATCTGGGAGACTACAGTAACAGTCGCAAGCCATTCCTTTCAATGCCCCGACAAACAGGCTGGTGAGTAGTGCATCTTCCTTCCGGAGATGTCCCGTTTGAGACTGGAAGTACGTCAGATAACGGCGTGGAGAGTCCTTTCCTTCGTTTGGCGTTAACATTTGTGATTTATACTTAGGAGGATAGACCACTTTGTTCCATTCGAGGGGGTATGGTTGCGGGATCCTATCTTATGACACTCCTCCTGTCTGTTCTTTGACTCGAAGCGTTCATGCAAGTCCTTGATCATCTCAACCACGTCTTCCGTAGAGCTGGAAGTCGGAGAAGGTGGTACGGTCTGGAGTTGTATATTCGAAGGTTCCGATACCCAAGGTACTTCACGGCAATCGGTATTCAAGGATGCCCGTTGAAGGGGCACACTTGATTTCACGTTGGCTCCTGGGTCAGGATCGGTGGAAGATGCCCTGGCCAAAGCTGACTGTATCTCAAACACTGCTTGCGTCAGTATTTGCATATAGGCAGAGAAGGTTTTGAGTCCCCTCTCCAAAGTATCCATGCGCTGAACGAGGTCTGCTTGCGGAGCATCTGACTCCGTATCACCACCTCCTATCATGTATACTGTCATGACGTGACTGGAAGTGGATGGATCGGTTGAAGCTTCATTTTCAGCCTCGCTCTCTTGTGAAAGAGTAACTTCTCCTGGAGTTTTATCCTGGCTACCTTCAGTTATGCTCTGGAGGATATCTTCGTCTTCGGGATGAGGATCAACAAGGGCTTGACTACCCCCAGCTATTACTTACTCTGAAATCTTTTTTCTCGCCCGGGTGCCTTCAAACACTCCTGAGGACGGGACAGTCACCTTGGTCTTCCTCGGCTGGCTCTTGGATGAGGACGAGGTCGAGGAGTTGCTAGTCGCCTTTCGGATTGATGAGGGGTTAGAGACTACGTTGCAAGAAGCAACCTTTAGTTCCGGCTCCTCTTCAATCGATACCTTCTTCCCGAAGCAACGTCGGAGGGGTGTTGACGATTGCAGTCGCTGGAACACAGACTGTCTTTGTGGTGGGACTGCTGTCTTGCAACAACAGTTGATGGTGACTACAGCACATGTGTGCCATGTGAGGGGTGCATTGTGCTTGTCGGTCGACTCTACTGATCGACATTTGTGAATGATCATATTACGCAAATCGTTAGAGGAGAGTGCCACCTTTATACCCCCATCAGACGCAGGCGAGGCCGAGCGCCGGGGTGATCAAGTGAATGTTGCACTCCCTGATCCCGCACATAAGATGCGCCCAGATCAGTAGTGGGGGAACAACATTTAGGGTGGTTTAAACCAGCCTCAGACGCACAACCAATGTAGGCACAGGGGTTCAAGACCACAGAGTTTGCCTCGAACGGCTTGGTTGAAAGCGCACCGGATGCACCCAAGTGAAACGAAGTCTTTGAAGGTTGGCTTGTTTGCTGTGCATAAGCCCCCGAGTCAACCTTGTACAGCTTACCATCGGCAACGCACATGATTGTGAGCACATGCCTCTGATTTACTGTCGGCATAGCACGTTCGAGGCGCGTGGCCCGTGCCGCCTTGGACTTCTTCGTACCAGCCCGCTGGGATGCATAGTACTCAGAGTCCAAATTATCCTCACCATGACAACGAGTGAGTCTATCAAAGGCAAAAGCCTTCTGCGGTGCATCAGAGTTAATGCGCAGGGCGTTTGATGCACCCTGCTCCATCGGCGTATCTTCTTTGACTGAGAAGGAAATAGTTGGAGAATGTGGTCAGCCCCACGTTTCTTCGAGAGATGTGCTGCACCTGTGGGTACATCCTGGCTGCTGAGGACGTCAACATGAAGGATAGGTTACATCGGCACATCCCCTTCAGTGATGGTGCCAGGGGCCTCGACCTTGCGCACCCAGGCTTGGCGAGTCTTCTTCGGCTTCGGTAGCCGCTTCGAAGGACTTGCTCTGCCTTCAGAGATGAACTCCTCATACGCCTGTTGATTGAGGCGTACGACTAATATCTTATGGGAGGAGCCCACCTTCACGTCGTCAGATTGTGACACAAATTTCTCATCGGAGGAGAAAGAAGTACCCAGCAGAGTCGCCAGCTTGTTTGCCATTAAAATCTTTGAATTAGAATTTCAATCACAAACAGAACAGTGTTACTATGTAGGACTCAGATATAGTCCTAGGAGTACACTTTTGTTTTTATCTGGGTACTGTGTCGATGGAGCGAGTGGTAATGCATTGACTCCGATGACGATCTGACGATGATTTTAGATTCTCTAAAGGTCTGGGTTGCTCTAGATGCCGGAGCGTTACGAGGAGAAGCGGACGTTAAGTGTCTTTTCTGGCCTCTGTGGAGGTGCTTCTCTCTGAGTATGTATGTATGTCCATGTCTGTCTGTGTATATGATAAAGGAATGATCCTTCGATTTATAGATTGCAGGCTGGCTGCTCGTGCACGCATATGTCGGATGCGCCTGGACGTGTGAACGTCACGTGGCTGATGCTGGCGAGGGCACATGGTTGATGCATCCTAATTTGGGGATGGAATCCTTCATGTTGCGCCTGTCGGCTGCAGAAGAGTCGACACGTGGCAGCTGAGAGGATTCTTTGGTTGCTGAGATCTTGGGTGATTGGCACCCTTTCGTGGACTGAACTGAGTCAAAGGATACGTGGCGTATGTCCGTGGCTCAAAGATCTCGGATTTAGTGGAGAATGTTCTGACAGGATGCGCCTAGGATTGGGCGCATGGAGAGGACTGTAGCTGTTGCCTTTAGGGATCAAGAGCGAGTCCAAGGGCATGGCTTTGGGGTGCACACAAAGATTTGGGCGCATGGCTGGTGGGGTATGCGCTTTGGTTGGCCACGTGGCAAGGTAGCTCGACCCACCAAACGAAATGATGTGTTGATGTCATCGACCCCTCGTCTTCTACTAAGGGTTGGAGACTCTTCGGGGGACGTATTGCAGCCTTTGTCATGCGACATTAAATGCTCGATGTGACAGGCACATAGGCTTCTGTCCCGCCTGTCACTCAATATTAAATGCTCTGATCGTGCGCGCATGGGCTCGATCTCTGTTTTGGGCGCATCAGAAGGAGGCGTAGAGATTTACCACACGGCGCATCCACCTAGGCCCGACTGTTGGGTTCCCAATGTTTTGATTGTGCATGTTGACTGGGCTGATTTCAAAAAGATAGATTCATTCCATAAATATTCGTTGCACGGACTTTGGAGAGCCTGCCACTTGGCACATGGGTCTGATTTGTCCAAGCTATAAATAGCAGCAAGGAGAGGATTTTGTTCCCTATTTTCCCCCGTTTACTTAGTGTAGAGTTGTGCCTCTTTGCCCAAATACGTTATGTCGACGAGATGCTCCCGAAGGTGAAGATGCTTCGAGTTGTCTTCGTACGCACTCGTGAAGGTGAGTGTTACATCCAAAAGCCGGGATCGCGGGGTCCCGACGCAGGCCGACGGTGCCTATTGCATCCAAAGATCGGGACATTCGCGTCCTGTCTTTGTTATGCTGGAAGAGCCCCAGATCGAAATTGTGGTGCTCCCATCTTCATTGGGCTTTGGAGAGATCTTCCTCCTTCTAGAGTGGGGTTGATCGCCCGCTCGTATTATGTTCAAAGGACTGCTTTTTTTAGCCGAGGCACTTGGTTGAGACTAAGTGAATCGCCTATACCGAGACATCAACGTGATGCGCCTGAATGAGACACTGAGATGATGCGCCTGATTGAGACGCTGGAGTGATGTGCCTGCGTAACTTCTATCTTGATGCGCCTAGCTGATGCGCCTAGCTGATGCGCCTGCACAGCAACTTTTTCAATGTGCCTTGCTATTTGACTTTCTTTCACTTTCTGTAAAGGGTCTTTTATGTAAAAAAAACTGTCTCTAGTCAAGAGCCTTTTTTTTGTGTGTTGACTATCCCTTGCTGTTTTCTGATGTACTGAACTCTCGGCGCATTTTTGTTCTAGGGCGCATAGTAGATGCGCCAGAAATTCCATGCTTCTACAAGCACAAGTCCACTCGTCGCCCTAAAAGTGCAGTGACTCCGTTTCTTGAAGCGCTTATTCACTTGTCGCTCTAAAAGTGCAGTGACTCCATCGCCTGAAGCATAGTATACTTATCGTCCAGAAGCACAGTGACCTAAAAGCCTCGCCAGAATCGCAGCTCACATAGAAGCACAGTCCTACGGAGGGACGTGGCTCCACATGGCCAGACTGTTGTTTATGTCTTTTTTAGATTGGTTTATTTAAAAACCACAGTTCTTAAGATAGGACAGAGTTTGATTCTATTGATAAGAGCAATATCCTATCGGTTTGTTTAAACCACAGATAATGATGGAGTTTGTTATAGACGAGGGCCATATCCAATCGGTTTGTTTAAACCAATGGCCCCTAAGATGAGACAAAATCCAACTTCAGAGGAACAGAATCTGCTCAGGTTCATCCGATCGATAATAAACACACACCACGTGTCCTTATGTTGATAATTCCCCCAAGATCTTGAGAAAGGAGAATCCCAGCGTCCGCCACGTGTCAGCTCAGCAATAACCCTCACCGTGCAACTTCGAGATTCTCTCATATCTCTACTTGCAACGTTTCGGCACAATCTTTATGCACATCATATATGTGCTTCTCTATAAATAGAATGAGTTTTCCTTCGATAAAAAGGCTTCAAAACCTTTACAACTTTGGTATCCTCTTGATTGGCAACCCCAGAGTTACAATCACAAGCACCAGAAAGCCAAAGCAAGTTCAACTCGTCGTCAAATTGTTAACGGAGTACTTAGATCTCCTGTTTAGGAATCAATTGTACTCTTTATACGTTTAATATACAACAAGTTCGTATAACCTTTTGTCATGGCAAATAAGATGGCGACTCTGCTGGGGACTTCCTTCTCCTTCAACGAGAAGGTGGTGACACAATCTGGCAACAACTTACTGGCATCTTTTCAGAAGATGTTGGTCATACGTTTCGACTAAAAAGCTTTCGAAGACCTCATTTCTGAGGAGAAGTCGAGTCATTCGAAGCGGTTCGTAAAACCGAAGAAGACTCGAAGCACCTGGGTGCCGAAGGCGCCAGCAATGAGCAGCACGACGGAGGGGACTGCACTCCAGAACCCCCTAAACAATAAATCCCCGAAGAAGATTTTGGCTGCTGCTGACATGCCGTCTCGCTCAGTTCCAACTGCGGGAAAATGCAACGAGGAGTACGGCTCCCCTACGGAGGGCTTGACAAAGGTGCAACGTCGGAAGAAGAGTGTCGTGGTCCACCTGCGGACGGAGGAGGCTGTAGGAATGAAATCGTAAAGCACAATACTCTAGAGGGGGGGTGAATAGAGTTGGCAGCAGAATATTGCTAATTAAAAAATATTAGCAGCAAGATCACAGAATAATAGTCACAACTAAGTAAAGTAAAGTAAAGGCAGAGATAAGAATGCAAACGCAAAGACAGCGATGTATACTGGTTTCCCTCTGTTGAGGACTAATCTAGTCGGTAGAACTCTTGCTACCAGTTGAATCCACTATTGGAAATATCGCAAGTTTTCTTACGAAGTCCTTGCAATTTCTACAACGCGAGCTTTGATACGAAGAACTCGTCCAACTTCAAATGTGAAGAGGTATTCTTCAAATCAAGCCTTCTGATTACAATCTCTCAGAAACTTCTAGACCGTACCGCACTGGCAAATTGACTAGAGAATTGTAATTGGCTTGGGATCTGAAATTTAAAGCTCGAGAAAACTCTTTGGAAGACTGAATGCTTTAGATAGAGAGAAGATTGAAAGTGAATGAGTGAGTTGAAATGATCGAAATCCTTCTCTATTTATAGGAATTCCAAAGACAAAATTCTGGCAGAATTCGGGCAGAACTCTTTGAGGAAATCTCGGTCAATCCGCAACTGCAGGAGGACCAAGTTCAGAAGATTCAAAAATCAAATGGCCACCAATCGAACTCTGGCCGAGTTCTGTCAGGGTTAGGTCAGGTTTTAAAACATAGTTTTTGATGATTTTTGAAAACCTTTTTGAAAACCTTTTTAAAGCTTTTGTTTAAATGAATGCTTTTCAAAACAAAGGATATTTTAAAAGTATTTTGAAAACATTTTGGAATAGCCTATTTGCCAGTACGACTCGGTGTACAACGTATTCCTAGACTCAATAAAATGAAAAATATATTGCCTAAAGGAAATAATGACTCGAACAGGCAAACATAGCTTCGGTCTTGAACTGTGTAGATAGTTGTTCTTGTTCATGTCCAAGAGTCCGATACATCCTGACTAGCTTCATATATCCAGACAGAGTTTGATCAATTATTAAAATCAGTTTGACCATGACCAATGGGCCAACAATCTCCCCCATTTTGATAATTGACAAACTATGAATAATATAACATTAAAGCTGAAATAAAATAAAAAATTGTTCATGTCCTGCATTATCTCAAAGAATGTTAGATCTTTATTTTTCTCCTCCGTTGTCACTTAGCAAAATAATTGCAAAAGAAAAAAACTCCACCGCAATCAATGCATAAATAACAAACAGTGAAAAAATACAAGAAAATAATCATGGTAAATGATAGAAATTATAAAGAAATTAAATAACGACAAAGGCATGTATTTGTACTCAGTTAGTGTATAATAAACAAAGAATTATATCACAGACAGTTTATAGTTTGAGAAGCAAATAAAGAAATGCTAAGTAAATAAACTGATGTGAATCATAAACTACGAATCTCATAAAGATAAAAATAAAGATGTTCAGATGACATCAAATAAAACAAATCCAGTACAAGTCCTCAAAATATACTGATAATAAAGTCTAAAGAATATAAAAACTTAGAATGTCGGAGCATTTCCAAGTGTACAATAGATAATGTCTAAGTCTCAAAAAGCAACATATCACAACTCCGCATCATCATCATCAGCATGATGACTAGCATGTCCAGAAGGACCAACTCCAGAGGTACCCGTGCCAGAAGGGTGAGGAGGAGCGCCAGTGTAAAACTCACCGACATAATCACGAGGAGGAGCACGGTCAGAACGATACCAATCATATGCGTTACCGGGCTGGAAGTAGGCATGAACAGCCTCATCCTCACAGCGGTAACCAGAGAAAGCTGGATCTCTAGGGATGGAACCGGCTGAATGTCCAGTCTGGGCGAAATGAAGATCAGCTAAGGAATTTGCAATCGCCTGATAACGGGTGACGTTGCAGAACTCACGTTTGTGGGCCATGTCCGTCATCGAGACGTGCAAATCAGAAAGGTGCTGGTGTATGCCCTCAAATGTCATAGCATACTGCTGAGGAGGTGGAGGAGATGGAGCAGTAGTAGGAGCAGTAGGAGGAGTAGATGCAGTCATACTGCGACGAGATAACTTGAGAACCTTGGGCTCAGGGTCTTGAGCACAAGTAGATAAATCAATGTCGAAACGCTGAAAGATGCGTGGGAGAATCATCGCGTAAGAGAGATTTCTATCTCTTGCACGACAACGTCTCATCATCTGAATAATGGTCTTAGGGGCAGAAAATGGAATTCCCTTAAGAATGTGATACATAGCAGATAATTCAAGAGACGTGACATCATCATTCGAAGTAGACTTCGGAAGGAGAGTGGAATAAATGATACGGTACAATTCATAATTAAACAAGTTCAAGTTGTTTGCCTTGAACTTTCCAGAGCGAACTCTATCAGGTGCACAGAGTTCCGCTTTGAAACTAGTAAGTGTCGTGCCTTCGGGGAAATCAAACTCAGTGATGTCAACAAGCGGTTCACCCTCGTTGAGAATACCAAGGATCTCCGCTAAGAGGACATCATTGAAATTGATATCTAATCCTCCAACACGTGTGCTTACATCAAAAGTGTTTAATATGATATTGCAGTAAAATAGTCTAAAGGCATTAGTTGCTACGGGAAAATGGAGTTTAACAAAATGCTGTAACCCTATTGCCTCAAAGAAATGGCGATGATCAGGAAATACAGTCCACTTGATGGGTGCGCCTGTGCATATGGATCTCATGGAGAAGTCTCCATACCACAGTAGGGCTTGGTCTAGGGTTTGAATGTAAAACCCGTCGAACGCGCAGTCGCTAGATTGGACTGGCAAAAATAGGGAATTAGTGGGTGGATCCGAAGATGAACCTTTCTCACTTGGGTTGGTTGTCTTCTTCCTCTTAAATGGGTTGAATCCCTTAGGTGCCATTTGTGAAAGTAAAAGAAAATAGCACAAAATTGAATGGAGAGGAAACAAGGAGTTATACCTCCCGAGATTGGAGTATGTTGTAGAGAATGACGGACTCTGCACGAATCCAAAGTTTGGATTGATTTTACCACTTGGATTGGAAGAGAAGGGGTGGTGAAGAACTAGGGTTTGGGGTTCTCCTCGCGCGGCTGCTTGCTGCTGTTGATTTGGTTTGGAAGCAATGAGGAAGAAAGGCTCTCGGGTTCTGGTTATATAACCTGACACCCTCAACCGAACTCGGGCCAAATTCGGGCCGAATTCTGGCCGAATTCTCCTGGGTTTGGTTTGGAACACTTTCTTTTTCATTGGCTCATTTCAAATATTTAATTCAAAGATTAGTAATTTCAGCCTTCAATTAACATAATTAATATTATTTTATAGATTAAATATCATTACACAGTGACTGTTTCAGATTAGCTGTAGGAGTATTGTCCTAGCTGGCGGAGGTTCACCGGGGAACTCTTAAGTACCGCTTCGCTTCAACCGTAGTTGTGGTGACAGACAGACTCTTTATTAGCTTGTCTCTAACACAGTTTTTGCATATTGAAATATAATCATAAAATAAAATTAATTAATATTATTGACGTCCAAAATTCCTAATTCTCGACGTAAATAATTGAAACGATCTTCTGCTAGAGGTTTTATGAAAATATCAGCTAATTGATTCTCAGTATCTATGTATACAAGGTCAATATCTCCATTTTGATGATGATCTCTAAGAAAATGATGTCGAATCTCAATATGTTTAGTACGAGAATGACATACAGGATTCTTAGTCAAATTGATAGTGCTCGCGTTATCACAGAAAATGGGAATATGTGTATAAAATAAATCATAGTCTTCTAAGGTTTGTTTCATCCACAAAATATGAGCACAACAACGTCCTGCGACGATATACTCAGCCTCTGTTGTTGATAGGGCTACAGAATTTTACTTTTTACTAAACTATGAGACTAAAGCCTTGCCTAAGAAATGACATGTACCACTGGTACTTTTTCTATCAACTTTGCATCCAGCAAAATATGCATCCGAATAACCAATAAGGTCAAAGGACTTAGTTTTGGGATACCACAAGCCAACAGAAGAAGTTCCCTTAAGGTATCGAAAGATACGCTTAACTGTGCACAAATATGATTACTTTGGATTTGCTTGAAAACGTGCACACAGGCAAACACTAAACATAATATCTGGACGACTAGCAGTTAAATAAAGTAAACAACCGATCATACCTCGATACTTACGTGTGTCGACTGGCTTGTCTTGTTCATCAATATCAAGCTTTGTTGAAGTTGCCATCGGAGTGCCAATAGGTTTGACATTGTCCAGATCAAACTTCTTTAGCAAATCTTTTGTGTACTTGGCTTGATTTATGAATGTCCCATTGTCAGTTTCTTTGATTTGCAGTCCGAGAAAGAATTTCATCTCTCCCATCATGCTCATCTCAAACTCATTCTGCATACACTTAGAAAATTCTTGACACAGAGATTCATCAGTAGATCCAAATATGATATCATCTACATAGACTTGTATTAAAAGAAGCTTACCATTAAAGGACTTAATAAAAAGTATAGGATCAACCTTGCCTTTTGAAAAACCGTTGTCAAGTAGAAAAGAGCTTAGATGATCATACCAAGCACGAGGGGCTTGTTTCAAACCGTATAAAGCTTTCTTCAACTTGAAAACATAATCAGGGTTTTTAAAATCTGTGAAACCTAGAGGTTGTGCTACAAAAACTTCTTCTTTTATAAAACCATTTAAAAATGCACTCTTGACATCCATTTGAAATAGTTTGAAATTATGAAAACATGCAAATGCACAGAACATGCGAATGGATTCTAATCTCGCAACTGGTGCATAAGTCTCATCACAGTCGATACCTTCTTCTTGATTGTATCCTTGAGCTACGAGTCGAGCCTTATTACGAGTCACTAAACTATTCTCATTAAATTTATTTCGGAATACCCAACGGGTGCCAATGACCGGATGATCAATAGGCTTGGGAACAAGTTCCCAAACTTGATTCCGTTCAAATTGCTTTAATTTCTCTTGCATAGCATCTATCCAAAAATTATCACTACATGCTTCATCAATAGTTTTGGGTTCTAGCTATGAAATGAATGCAACACTAGAAACAATATCTCTACTGGATGTACGAGTACTTACACCTTTGGTAATGTCACCAATTACCAAATCCTTTGGATGATCAGCCGTAAATTTTAATCTTTTTGGCAGACTCTGAAGGTAGCTGGTTCCTGGATCTTCTCTAGGAGGATCAGCTAGTGCTGAGCTGGGTTGAGAATTAGCTGGAGTTGAGCTTGGTACAGATGGATCTTCGTTATTGTCATCGATAGTTATTTGATTCAATTCATCAAAGGTGACATTGATTGATTCTTCAATGATCATGGTTCGTTTGTTGAAGACTCTGTATCCTTTGCTCTTGGCCGCATAACCTAAAAATATACCTTTATCGGCCTTTTCATCAAACTTTCCCAAATTGTCTTTTGTATTTAGAATAAAGCATTTACAGCCAAATATTCTAAAATATGAAACAGATGGAATTCTATCAAACCATAACTCAAATGGAGTCTTCTTCGATTTGGCTCGAATTAGAACTCTATTGAGAACAAAGCAAGCTGTATTGACAGCTTCAGCCCAGAAATATTTGGGTAGACTAAACTGGTTTAACATCACTCTGGCCATTTCGGATAGAGTTCTGTTCTTACGTTCCACAACTCCATTTTGTTGTGGAGTCCTAGGGCAGGAGAACTCGTGTACAAAACCGTGTGTGTCACAAAAATGCTCAAACTCTGCATTCTCGAATTCGCCTCCATGATCGCTTCTTATACGAGTGATCATGTAACCTTTTTTATTCTGAACTTCCTTGCAAAAGGCGACAAATTCGGATAATGCATCATTCTTGCGTGTCAAGAAGTATCCCACGTGTATCTAGAGAAATCATCTACAATTACAAAAGCATAAAGTTTACCTCCGAGTCTAGCAACTCTGCTAGGACCAAATAAGTCCATATGAAGCAATTATAGAGGTCTAGTAGTACATACTGCATTTACTGACTTGAATGTGGATCTGGTAGCTTTGTTCCTTTCACATTGGCTGCATACCGAATCCTTCTTGAATGTTATGTCCGGTAAATCGCGTACTAGCTTCTTTGTGGATAATCTTGAGATTGTGTCCATATTTGCATGATCGAGTCTCATATGCCACAGATGACTCTCATCACTTTTAGCCATTAAGCATCTACCTGAAATGTTAGTTTCTTCCAACAAATAGAAAACATATATGTTGTCTTCCCTGATACCTTCAAAGATAGTACTACCAGTTGAACTATCAACTATAGTACATTTATCTTTGCCAAAGTTGATGACATAACCATGATCATCCAAATGACTTATGCTGAGTAGATTATGTTTCAACTCGGTAACCAGACAGACAACTTTAATAACAGGATGGGGAGACTTACCAACATTACTGTCATGCCCCAGTACCGAAATACGGAGACGGACTAGGCCAGCTACTCCATATGAGGTACGTAACGTCATACGGTGATCGTGGTTGTCGAGAGACTAGGGGGTACATACTACAATCAAGTCTCCTATGGTCCCACAGAGCTCTATATCTCAATCAATCAAATCACATCAGCAATTAAATGAACATTAAAGATAAAGCAGTAAGGCATCCCCGATGCTTCATCAAAATGGTCATGAGAGACTAGCTTTATAATTTAGCTATCTCAGAGAGTCAGGAGTACAAAATTATACACAGCTGCAGTCTGTTTATTTACAATTCTGTACTGACACAAAATATCAAGTGATCCGGCTAACAGGTGCCAGTGGCTAAACGCCACAAAAGTATAAGCAGGAGTGGTGGAGAAGAAACCCACTCGAGTCCCCGAACCGCCATGCTCCTAGTATGCACCATGGATGTCAGGGAGGAAGATCGTGTCCTCAGGCTCTGCTACGGGATCTAGCCAAAAAAATCCAGCGGGGTCAGCCCCAAATAGCAAGTACCGCCAAAGGGGCACAAGAGTTAAGATTAAAAACCCAGTTAAATAGAATGATTGGTAATAGTAATACTTATGCTACTATTATAGGGTAGCACAACATCCTCAAACCTATATGGCACCCTTATAACCAAACAAGGACAAAAGGTGCCGCATGGAGTCGGGACGTGTCGTACTCTATAACTTTCACATAAGTTAAAAGGTATAAACAATAAAATCTCCTGATCGTGACTTCGGTCGATAGCCTATCGTGGCACAATAACCAACCCAACAATCAAACAAGAACATGGGTTGGATCAAGTACCATGATAGACCATGTTCCTCTATCATTCACAGGAGTAGCACTACACAACGAGAATAAGTCTTCCGTTCGTAACTTCGGTCCACAGCCTATCATAGTACGATAACCAACCCAACAATCAAACAAGAACATGGGTTGGATCACGTACCATGACAGTCCGCTTCCCTCAGTTATTTACGGAAGGTAATAGGATACAAGCAAGTCATTTTCACGGCCAATCAAGTCTACGAGTTTCCAGTGGGACGAGGTTATCCTCGCATCATGTTAGTTAGAAATCCTCAGATCGTATCTTTCCAGCAAGGCTAGCCAACCCAGGGGTTCGCGTAGACAGGTATGATTGTGCACCGGTCCCTCGTAAGGCCACCTTGCCAAAACATATAATATATGGCAGGAATTAATCGGATACAGTCATCCACTCGTTGCAGATGACACAGTATCCATGGAAACCAGCCGGCGCGTCAAGACAATATCTCAAGGCGACTGGTGTAACACGATCTCGGGATTTTGCCCTCCCCATGCATCTAGTACATTTAGTTGCCTAATTTAACCCTAGGTGAAATCTTGGACTCACATGCTGTGGCCTGCATGATTATCCTCCTAAAATCGTACTTTAGTACGAGTACCCCAAAGAGGATCCATGTCAATCAGTATGTCAACATGTTCTACCCTCCTTAGTGTAATGCATCATTGCAAATACGCCACGTGGAGTTACGAGTCATTTGTCGAGCATGAACAAGAACTGGGACATTCAGGTACATGTATCAGGTAGGAACACTTTGTTCTCCGGGGTCACATTAGTGCTCATATCATGCTTGGGACAAAAGGCGTAAGGATATAAAATGGGCATATATTATCTAATAAAATATCAAAACGTACGCACAAAAGCACGCACGCTCAAGGGGTAAAAGTCACGCAGGCTCACTCAAGGTAGCTTACGTGAAAAGTCACGTAGGCTCATTCAAGGCAGCTTACGTGAAAAGTCACGCAGGCTTACTCAGGGCAGCGTGCGTAAAAAGTCACGCAGGCTTACTCAGGGCAGCGTGCGTGAAAAGTCATGCAGGCTTACTCAGGACAGCGTGCGTGAAAAGTCACGCAGGCTCACTCAGGGCAGCGTGCGTGAAAAGTCATGCAGGCTCACTCAGGGCAGCGTGCGTGAAAAGTCATGCAGGCTCACTCAGGGCAGCGTACGTGAAAAGTCACGCAGGCTCACTCAGGGCAGCGTGCGTGAAAAGTCACGCAGGCTTACTCAGGGCAGCGTGCGTGAAAAGTCACGCACACAAGAGATACGCTTCCAACAGGAAGCGTACCCAAGCCTGCGTATGCAGCGCTAAGGAGCGCGAGCAGCTCAGTGGCGTGAGCTAAGAAGCTCTGCACACTGCTCACTGTCTTCTCCAAACAGCAAGAACACCATGGATGAACCCAAAGCTTCAAAACATCACAACTTGGCCATCCGAACTCCAAATCCGGATTTCCAAAGTTCCATCTTGGGTGAAATAGAATTCTCTTCCACATGAAAGCATCAAAACCTACAATACCCCAACAAAAATAGATCAAACCAAGGAAATCCGAAAATGATTAAAACTTAGATCTACAAAAATCAAAGCTTCAAAATAGAAATTTCCAAGTTCTAAACTAGTATAGATTGAGGAGAAGAACATGTTTTGGCAAATAGTTTTATAAGAAATCATTGACAAAATTATGGATCCATCTCTTGAGCAAGTTGGTACTTGCCTTGGTTGGTGGAGGAAGTAAATGAGAGGAAGTAAATGAGATGAGAGAGAATGAGATGAGTTATATATAAAGATCTTGGACCCATGGGTTCATGATGAACCAAAGGGTTCATGATGAACCATTGGTGAACCAAGAATAGGTTACCCAAATGAGCCAAAATTGTAGGCCCAAATGCAGAAAAATAAATTAGGAAATAATATTTTGTCAAATATTTTTGGGAAATGCATGAAGAAATACAGCATAATAAATATAGTATAAATACAAGTTAAATACAATTTATTGGTTTACATATTAAAATACATATTCCAGGATTGGGGAGTGACAATTACCGATACCAATAATATACCCTTTCAAGTTATTACCGAAGGAAACATAACCTTCCTTCTTCTTTTTCGACAGTGTTACAAATAATGTAGCGTCACCGGTCATATGCCGTGAGCAACCGATGTCGAGGATCCATTTGCTTTTAGCATGTGAAGGGTGTTCCACCTACAAAATAGTTTGCAGATGAAACTTTTGGTACCCATTTCTTGTAGGGTCCTGAAATGTTAGCCTTTGGTATCCAAGCATAAATATTTAAATCAACAAGCTTTCTGATTCTACATGCAGATGAAATATGACCAATGAGACGACAATAATGACATTGTGCTTGTCGAGTGTTGAAAACTGAGTGGTGTGCATGGTTGGTAGGTTTAGGTTTTCTAGTATAGAAGAAAGCAAACCTATAATCCTGCTTGGGCTTAACTTTTTGGGGTAAAGGTTTGATAGGGTTAGGTCTGACAGTGTTTGGCTTGGGAATGTTCCGATTTTTCGGTAAGTGACACGTATTAGGGTAGGAAGCAGCAGGCTCAGCCTATTTTCCTAACCTAATTTCCAATCTTTTGGAAGTGTCATACAACTTAGTATAATCAGAAGTAAGTGTTTCCATTCTGATTTGTGCACATCGAAGACTTTTCTTCTCTATAGAAAGTTCTTCTTTCAGTTGGTCGATAACTTTATCTTTCTCTTCAGATGACTTGGTAGTCTCGTGTAATAAGAGCTTTATTGAAGAAAGCTCACCAGACTCACTAACATTATTTCTAACCTCAGCTAGTAGGTCGGTAAGTCTACCTATTTCACCTTTGTACTCTTTGAGTACCTTCTTAGAGGTCTGATACTTGCTACGCAGTTTCCTGTAATCAGTCATCAGTTCACTGAAGGCATCTCCTAATTGCTCAAAGGTGAAGTCATCATATGTATCAACTACAGGTTTATAGGTACCTGATCGGATGCCATAAAGCATACGTTTGCAGCGACTTTTAATAGTTCGTCTTCTGAGTCGCTGTCTTCACTTTCATGCCATATGCTGGTGTTGGCATACTTCCGTGATGTTGATCTTTTCAGGTTCCCTTTTTCATACCTGTTGCTCATCTTGCTTGATGATGAGTTTGTAGGACAATCCTTCTTCATGTGTCCCTTCTTCTTGCAGCCATAGCAGACAGCATGTTTTTGATACCAGTTGTTGCTATTGTTTTCTTTGGCTCTCTTCTCATGTCTCATGAATCTCTTGAATTTCCTTGCCAGGAGTGCTTGATCTTCAGCATCAGATTCACTGCTGTCTGAGTCACCTTCAGCAGCTTTTCTGTGCTGAGCCTTGAAAGCGATCGTCTTCTCCTTTGGTGCAGGCTCTTCAAAATCTTGTAACTCCAGTTCATGAGTGAGAAGTTTACCCATGAGTACTTTGAGGGACATAGTTGTGAGGTCGTTCCCTTCAATGATTGCAGTAGCCTTTGCAATCCAATTCTTGGTAAGTGCTCGCAGGAGTTTGCGAATCTTTTCATGGTTACTGTACTCTTTGCCTAGGGAGGACAAAGGATTTACAATATCCAAGAACCTTTCGAACATCTGAGTAACTGTTTCATTGGGCTTCATCTTGAACACCTCATACTCTTGAGTAAGTCTGCTGACTTTAGATAATTTGACTTGAGTCGTGCCTTCATGTGTGACTTCAAGTAGCTTCCACACTTTATTAGCCGTTGTGCAGATAGACACCCTGTTAAATTCAGTTCTATCTAAAGCACAAAACAGAGCGTTAATAGCACGTGCGTCAAGACTGGCCCTTTTTTTTTCTTCCTCTGTATATCAGCTACGGGGTTTTTCAACTAAAACTCCATCAACATTTATACGAGGTGGCTTTTGATAGCCATCAATAACAATGGACCATAAATCAAAATCAAGTGATTTTAAGAAGAAACTCATTTGTGTTTTCCAATAGGTATAGTTCGTACCATCAAACAGTAGAGGTCTGTTTGTGGCCTGGCCTTCACTTGTGAATTTCACAGTTGCCATGTGTTGTGCTGTGATCTATATACCAGTTAATTAAAATAAATAAATAATTGTACTGTTACCTTGCTTTACCGGTAACACCCGCTCTGATACCAATTGTAGGAACAATTGGGATCAGAATATATTACCTTTAGTTGTAATACCTCTCTGATACCAATTGTAGGAACGAAATCGTAAAGCACAATACTCTAGAGGGGGGTGAATAGAGTTGGCAGCGGAATATTGCTAATTAAAAAATGTTAGCAGCAAGATCACAGAATAATAGTCACAACTAAGTAAAGTAAAGTAAGAGATAAGAATGCAAACACAAAGACAACGATGTATACTGGTTTCCCTCTGTTGAGGACTAATCCAGTCGGTAGAACTCTTGCTACCAGTTGAATCCACTATTGGAAATACTGTAAGTTTTCTTACGAAGTCCTTGCAACTTCTACAACGCGAGCTTTGATACGAAGAACTCGTCCAACTTCAAATGTGAAGAGGTATTCTTCAAATCAAGCATTCTGATTACAATCTCTCAGAAACTGCTAGACCATACCGAACTGGCAAATTGACTAGAGAATTATAATTGGCTTGGGATCTGAAATTTAAAGCTGGAGAAAACTCTTTGGAAGACTGAATGCTTTAGATAGAGAGAAGATTGAAAGTGAATGAGTGAGTTGAAATGATCGAAATCCTTCTCTATTTATAGGAATTCCAAAGACAGAATTCTGGCAGAATTCGGGCAGAATTCGGGCAGAACTCTTTGAGAAAATCTCGGTCAATCCGCAACTGCAGGAGGACCAAGTTCAGAAGATTCAAAAATCAAACGGCCACCAACCGAACTCTGGCCGAACTCTGGCTGAACTCTGGCCGAGTTCTGTCAGGGTTAGGTCAGGTTTTAAAACATAGCTTTTGATAATTTTTGAAAACCTTTTTGAAAACCTTTTTAAAGCTTTTGTTTAAATGAATGTTTTTCAAAACAAAGGATATTTTAAAAGTATTTTGAAAACATTTTGGAATAGCCTATTTGCCAGTACGACTTGGTGTACAACGTATTCCTAGACTCATGAAAATGAAAAATATATTACTTAAAGGAAATACAGACTCAAACAGGCAAACATAGCTTCGGTCTTGAACTGTGTAGATAGTTGTTCTTGTTCATGTCCAAGAGTCCGATACATCCTGACTAGCTTCATATATCCAGACAGAGTTTGATCAATTTTTAAAATCAGTTTGACCATGACCAATGGGCCAACAGAGGCTGCACAATAAAGAACTTTTGTCTTTCTCAGAATTGCCTACCCATCGGGCAAGGCTATGTTGGATTCTGAACATTAAGCACCTTCTAGGGATAACGCAAAGAGGTCTAAGACGACATGTGCCTTACACGGCCAAAGTGTTATGCCAACCACTTGTTGGACTCTGAATACCACGCACCTTCTAGGAGTAGTAGGAAGAAATTCAAGGCAGCACGCGCTTTGCACGATCAAAGTGCTATGCCGACGGCAGACCAAAGGCCCCGTTGACAGTCACACGCGCAGCCAATAGAATGCTATACACAACTGGTCCGAGTACGTCGATGCCTTGACCTGTGAAACCTCGTTGTCACTTGCGTGCTCGTGCACATGATTCAAGCTAGGGGGTGCATATTATCGAGATAGACTCGTACGAACAGTATTCCTGTAAGCATGGAAGGAGTCTACCTCATCAACAATACTCTAATCAGGACGTAAGCATGTCTCACATGTAGGAACTAAGAAGAGAGAAGCTATCTCCACATCCTCACTCCTGTGTGCAGCTTTCTTGCACGTACGAAAGGAATGCTGGAGTGGAGACCTCAACAACTCCCTACAAGCGTAAAACGAGAGAGGGGTTTGTAACGTAGAGCGTATCTAAATCAAGGCAGAACTGCACCCATATCACCATCAACTGCTGTTGTTGCCAAACCGCCGCTTCGCCGCCAAAGAGGCGGTCCATCTTCCAAAGATTGCGACCGATGGCGTCTATTAAAAAAAAGATGAACTCCGCATTGCTTCATACAACACGGTGCAGGGTTCTCCGTCTCTCAAGAAGCTTTCTAAGAATCCTTCTGTGTAGGCCAACATTCCCAAAAATCAGCCAGGGGGTAGCAAGACGGTACTGTCCAGTACGGGTGTGTTCCAAGGCACACGCTCCAAATCAATATCATTGCCACAAAGAGATGACACGTCAGCTGGGGGTGGCCAACCCTCTACCATTTATGACAATCCCGCCTTCCAATCGAATGAGGGACTATATGACACAGATACCTCCACAGGCAAAGGTAGCCAAAAAGCTGGGGGTAGCAATTACAACGAATCTGAGGATGATTATAATCTACCGATTTATCCTCAAGATGATGGGACTCAAGCGTCTAAGTCAGAGAGCGAAAGATCCACCACCCCTTTTATCCATCTGCACATGATATCCTTGTTCATGGCCGAAGGTGACAACGTGGACAACAGTGAAGGATCCAGTTAGCAGAAACGTATAAAAACCCTTGAGACGGGCCTAAATACGTTGAACGATACTATTAAGACCTTGGCTTCTATCATTTTGGAGATCAAGGAGAAATTGACACCCACTGTCTCTACTCCTGCAAACCAAGACCCAAGGACTAACGGTAGGTACAATGTGCCACACATCCTGAGCCAAGCAGCGCACCCATCATATACTCCATCAACAACAGGACCTACAATGTCGAGTAAAGTACAGCAGGCCCTCAAAGAGTTATACGCTTGCCACGATGCCAGAGAAAAGCGAGAATCAATCCAAAAGATGGGGATTCGACAACCATATCCTGTGGAATAGGATAATGCAATATATCCTCCCAAATACAATCCGTAGACACTCACACCGTTCGATGCGAAGGAGTCACCCCATCGATACTTGAGGTACTTTGCCTCAGTAACAAGGCTTCTACCAAAAGACGACGCTCTCCTTACCAACATATTCGTAGGATCACTGTATGGGGTGGCCTATGAATGGTTTTATAGCCTTCCGAACAACTGTATTTCATCGTTCGAAGACTTAAAGCACCTACTCCTCAATCGATTCTAAGAAGGAGTAATGGACATGATAATGTCGACTCTCATGAACATCGTCCAGAAGGAGAAGGAACCTGCACACGCATACATTGAGCGCTTCCGCCAGGCCATTCTGAGATTACCCCTGGTATACTAGAGCCCATGCTTTTGGACTCCTGCCGCAAAAACATGTTTCTTACAATTAAATTGTGGCACATTGCTCCTTGTATAGAGTGGTCGCCCTTTATTACTGAGGCAGATGTGGTATAAAGGAATGCTCGAGACGCGCAGCTATTGGGACTGAGTTTTCCATCGCTCGAAGACGAAAGAAGGCGCTCATCTAGCAACAATCCCGCACCGAAAGACGGTAAAGGGAAACAAGCCATGGCCGTCAACATCTCCAAGTGTTTAGTACAACAAACCATAAGCCGACCGAAGCGTAGAGGTCGAAAGAGACCAACTCCTTCAATGATGAAGACACACTAAAATTCTTCGATATGCTGACGAAGGGTGGCAAGCTTCAGCTCTCGCCTCCTAAGCATCCCGATGAAGTGGGAAAGGTGGACAATCCAAAATACTGCCACTGCCACCAGTATGTTCACCATTTGATACGTGACTGCTACGTATTGAAAAGACAGATCCAGTGCCTTATCGACGCCAAGGTCATTTTGCTCGACTACGAGGAAAAGACTGTTACTGCCAACCTAAGAACTCTCCAGTTCTGAAGTTTTCCGAGAACAGAGGCTCAAGACGGTGTAGTCCCCATCTCGAAAGCAACGATGGAAGTAGTCAATCTTCCACCATCCCATGACATCGCTCAAGGCCTCAACCTATTTATAATGCCACGAGACAATGTGATGTGGATCCATCCTGATCTTGCCGCAGACATGATGGTGCCTGCAGCGTACTCTGTCAAGGGGAAGAAAGTCAAGTCATGTTGTATGACTTCTACATCGGCTGATTACACTCTGGTTACCACTTGCTCGGCTCACCAGTGAAAAGAAAATCAAGCTCCAAAGGAGGAAATGCCTCCCCCTGTTACGGCCACCGCCCCCGATACTTAGGAAGTAGGCCCCTCTTAAGCCCCTGCCGTAGACAAGCAAATGAAGGAGGAGGTTCGCTTTGATAAACCTCTAAGAAAATACTCGACAGTAGGACCGATCAAACCCTACAACTTTGACATATTGACGCAGCTTGCCAATACTCTGGCTCGACTGTCACTCTTAAAGCTCCTTCGTGTCTCCGAAGAGACTCGAGACGCCCTCAGCGAAGCTTCGCAGAACGCTGACTTCTTCCACAACCAAGTGAAACTGCCCAAGGAAGACCCTACTGCATGCCCACATTGTCACAGTGTGGTCGAGGTGATTCCTAATATCACCTTCACCCAGCAAGACATGTTACTAAAGAACAACCGGCACAATAGGCCCCTGTACTACACAGGGTATGTTAGTGCCATTAAAGTCGATCGCATCCACATCGACCATGGATCATCTCTTAGCATCATCCTTCAGAGTTTACTCTAAGCTTTGGGGATCCCAATGCATCGACTGACTATATCAAACACTATAATCAGTGGCTTCAATGCTGGAAAAACTGAGCCCCTGGGCAAGATTCGCCTGAAATGCCAAATAGGTGATCTCGAGACTGACGTAACTTGCAACGTCATTGACGCCGATATAAACTACAACATGTTGTTGGGACGACCATGGATTCATGAGTATATGATCGTGCCTCCACTCTCCATCAACGCATGAAGTTTGTGCCTAGCGACGGGACCATCAAAACCGAGTTCGTTGACATCGACCCATTTCAAGGACTCGAAGCATACCGTACAGATGTTGATCTATACAAGTCAGTCCCATGGGACGATGAGGCCAATGATACCGACGATGAGGCAGATACTGTATCAGAAAGCACATCTATCACAGAAGAACCATTGAAGGTTCGATTGAAGGGAAAACTTTCCAAAACATATCCTCTCGTCATCAAGCTTTAAGGCATGGCTCCGGCTCGGTCACCCTCGACAATATCAGCCGTTAGTCTGGAGCCTATGCAAATAAGGCTTCCCCAGAAGCCCCAAGGCCAACTCTAAAGTTACAGGAACCTCCGACTACACCTTCCTTGGTAGTCAAGTTGAAGGGGAAACCTCCTTCGCCTTCTCCCGCAATAGCCCTAGTGCTCACAGATGAAGAGTTGGAAGACTACGTGTGTGCCAATATTGACGCGCACTATTTAGATGATGTAATCCCTCGGGATAAAATTTTGTATTTTATTAATAGGAAGTTGTCTTTGAATTACTTTTGTGCGCATTGGAACACTAGGTATTTCTTAGACAATGCTCTATATATGTTACTGTAGAAGCATTAAAAATATTGCTTTCAGTCCCACATCGGAAAGGGGAAGAAGAAAGGGCTCATTCCAATCTATATATAGAGCCCCCTTGCCTCCTTTGAAAAGGGCACCAAAAAGAAAAGAATAAAAGAATTACTCAATTGAGTCACTCGCTGTCATGGCGAGGATGAGTTGGGTTCTAAGTACTAGGCGTCTTCACGGACTAGAGAAATCCAAGGTGGCACGGGCCATGCGCTTCAAACGTGCTATGCCAATAGTAAACCAGAGATACGCGTGCAAAAATCATGCGCGCTACCGATGGTAAACTGTACAAAATCGTCTCGGGTGCATTTGCACCAGATATGAGCCAACTCTTAAAGTCCCCCTCCTACTTGGGTATAGCTATTGTGCTTGAACTAAGTCGGAGGGGAATCTCTTGCTAAAGTCCCCCTCCCACTTGGGTGCAGCAATTGCTCTTGAACTAAGCCCGGGGGGGAATCTCTTGCTAAAGTCCCCCTCCCACTTGGGTACAGCTATTGTACTTGAAGTAAGTCGGGGGAAAATCTTTTGCGGGCCAGACCCCATACGGCCCATAGAGAATATCGAAGCTTCCAACTTGGACTCTTCCTACTACGCACCTTCGGGTGCTAAGTTGAAGAAGTCTAGGGCCACATCACATATTTTATGCACGAGCCTATCATAGCTCGTCCTGGCTTGTAGTGCTTTACTAGCCTCAGACCAGGGAGCCAATATGATGGTCCCAAAAGTCTCCTTACAATGATCGAGCATAGTACTTTACTAGCCGGTGATCAGGGAGCAAATATGATGATCCCAAAAAAGTCTTCCTACAACGATCGAGCGCAGTGCTTTACTAGCTGGTAATTAGGGAACAAATATGATTCCTACACACCCGGGCGCTCGGGATACCCGGGCCCACAAAATGGATACGAAGGTAGATTAATCTGCTATCAACCTGCAAGAGGTGATTACTCACAAACACAAGAAGAGAGAAGCAATCTTGGCGTGCGATGAGCCCCTTCCAGGACATCACTGAACCCAAGCCATCATCAACTGTCGCAGCCACAAGACAGTGGCCCCACTATCAAGGCAGTCTGTGTTCCAACGACTGTGACCTACTGCGCCTTTCCAACATTAACTCAGAAACATGATGCAAATTGAAGACGTTGTAACGATCTCCTCTCAACTAGATGCATTAATTAGATGTCTCAATCAGGTGCATCATCTTAGTCAAGCGCATCACAATCTTCTGAAGGAGTCTATCGTAAAATCTTCTTCGAACAAGGAGATCAGTCAAGAGGGAGAAAAATAAAACTCTCTCAAATTATAACATTTGGCACAGCACCTCCTCCTAGGGCCACCATACCCATCCAGCCAGAAGATATCCTTCATGTGGCTTAATCATTAAACATTTCTCATACGTCATGAGACGTCCTTTATACGGCTCGGTCAGAAGGCATTCCTCATGCGGCTCGGTCATGAGACATTCCTCAAACGGATCGATCATGAGACATTCCTCATGCGGCTCGGTCATAAGACGTCCTTCATGCGGCTCGGTCATGAGACATTCCCTCATGTGGCTCGGTCATGAGACGTCCTTCATGCGGTTCGGTCATGAGACATTCCTTCATGCGGCTCGGTCATGAGACATTCCTTCATGCAGCTCGATCATAAGACATTCTTTCATGCGACTCAGCCATAAGACATTCCTTATACGGCTCGGCCAGGCGACATCCTTCATACGGCTCGCCACAGAAGATTAGTTGATGCACATGACAAGTTGACCAGGTCTCAACTGTTCAGATTTGCTACAACGACAAATCACAACAAGTCCTAACAAATCCCCAGCTATCAGTCACAGACCGAGTCTCGAGACATGATTACGGCCATATGGCTCGAGGATCTGCCACATAGTCATCTATGCGGCTCAAAATATCCTTTATCCCGAAATTACTATAAATAGATGGGTGCCACACCCCTGCAAGATGGTTGGCAATCCAAGGCTGGTAACCTTCGAAAAGCAATTTCTTCAAGAGCTAAGGACTGCGTCAGATAGTCCAAGGAGTAAGGCAGAGTTGATAACACTTTCCCGAGCCTCTACCGTCACCCCCAGAATCAAAAATAAACAATTGTACTAAGATTATTTCCTAGGATTTCTTTCTAGGTTTCTCTTTGTACAAGCGACTTTGCAATCAATTTCAGTGTTCATGTAATACCTGTCTTTGATTTTTTTATGGCAAACACGATGACGACTCTGCTGGGGACGTCCTTCTCCTCTGATAAGAAGCTGGTGACACAATCTGACGCGTCTAAGCTCGGCTCTACGCAGCAAATATTCGTGGTTCATTTTGACCAACAAGCCTTCGAAGAAATGCTCTCTGAAGGGAGCGCCCGCCCGTCCCATAAGTGAGCCAACCCAAAGGGAACTCGCAGGACATCGGTGCACAGAACTGTTGCCCCCGACCAAATTCTCGAAGAAGCTCCTTTTGCAGCCCAAGACGGTGACCAAAGCTCTCCTGCGGCTTTGCTTCTGACCGCAGAGGACCCCACTGTACCCAAATCCAGCAGAGAAAAACACTATGATGCTGAGTTTTTGGGGGCACAAGGGAAATCTATGCGGACAATGAAGAAGCCGCATAAGAGAGATGGGCAGTCTGTCCATGCGGCAGCCAACTCTGGCCGCATGCAGACAACTCAAACGGCAGCCAACTCTGACCGTAGAAAGATGGCCCATACGGCAGCCAACTCTGGCCATATGAAGATGGCCTACGCGGCAACCAGCTCTGGCCGCAGCAAGATAGCCCATGCGACAGCCAATCCTGGCCTCAGACAGGATGTCTCATGCGGCCCTGTCAGAAGCTGTGTGTTCAACCGTCTCTCATGGGGGCCCGACTCCATGCGGCCCATTGAGAATGTGGGATGTATCAATCTGGACTCTTTTTACTATACGCCTTCGGGCGCTAAGTCAAAAAAGTCTAGGGCAGTACGGGCCGAACAAGCCCAGTCAACTGTCCAAGTTACTGACTGTCAGCGGGCCCCGTTAACTGTTACATGGGCTCCTGATGGAAAGTTGTACAGAACCACCCGCGTCCAGTCCCCCAAGGCTAACGGACAGGGTGGATCTTTAAAGTCTCCCTCCAACGATCCAGAGTAAGTGATTTTACTAGCGACGGATCAGGGAACAAATATGACACCTAAGTACCCGTGCGCTCGGGATACCCAAGTCCACAAGTTTGGAGCAAAAGTAGATCAGCTTGCTACCGACTTGCGTGAGGTGATTACTCATAAACGTAAGGTGGCAGCATTGGCATGCAAGGAGTCCCTCCCGAGACATCATTGCACCCGAGTCATCATCAACTACTGCTGCGACAAATCAGCAGCACCTGAAGGTCGGCAGTCAGTTTTCTAACGACTGCAGCAGCCAGCACCTGTCCGACAACAACTCAAGAAACATGTACAAATTTTGGGGGACGAGAAGTTTCCTTTTGCCTCCTGTAATTCAACTCAAAAGGTTCCTTCTGGCAAGGGAGAAAAGAAGACAGGCTCTTCCAGCCCGGCAATCTTGGCCAGTATTGCAAGGAGACCCACATCTGGAGGGTTCCCACCGACAACCACAGGGGGTGTCTATTTAGGCACTCGATCAAAAAAGAAGCTTCTAGCACCCGAGGGTGCACCTTCAGCCTCCTTGAGAGTAGATGAAGCTGGGGCTAGCAGTCCCCTCAATATATGCGATAACCCGGTGTACCAAGAGCACATACAAGGGGTAGAGGTCCCCCAGAACTGTGCAACAGACTTGGACTTCCCTGAGGGCCACCACCCTCACCAAGACGATACGGTTTCATGCACAGGGGGTAGCACCCCTTTCGAGTCCGAGGAAGATGACATTCTGATACTCCCCGACGGTTTCTCTGTATAAGGGTACGGTACAGAAAGCACCTTTGGTAAGATCCCTTCCACCTCTACCCACGTGAGGACAGTCTTTATGGCTGACGATGATCATGAAGCGCCTATGACCGACAACGTCTAGAAGTACTTGAAGCTATACTCCTATCCATGGTAAGTCCGTGGACAAAATTAAAGCCACCTTGCCAACCCAACCGACAAGGTCGTCGGGACAAACAAGCTTGGGACCCACAGTCAACGCGGACTCCAACACGACCGCCCCTCCTTTGGGTGATGATCCCTTAGGAGTATCCGTTCCTTCAGCTGCAGATGAAGCTAATGAGGCAAGGAAGGAAGTCCAGGAGCTTCGAGCAATGTTCAATGCCCGAGACTCCTCTCGGGACCTCAGAATACGGCAGCCTTATCCCGTTGCATGGAGAGATATGCCTTTTCCACCACGGTACAAGCCGTTCCATATCGATTCATTTGACGGGAATGTTGGCCCATTGGTCATGGTCAAACCTGATTTTAATAATTGATCAAACTCTGTCTCGACATAAATGCGAGTCAATTCAGATGTATACTAACGACGTTTTGAACACTGATCAAAGATAGATATCTACTCCGTTGAAGACCGAAGCTGTTTGCCACTCATAATCTATTTCCTTCAAAGCAATATAATTTTTCATTTTATTGAGTCTAGGAATATATTGTACACCAAGTCATACTGGCAAATAGGCTATCCGAAAACATTTTTCAAAACTGACCTATCTTTTCAAAATGACCTATATTTTTGAAAAATATCTATTTTTACAAAAAGCTTCTGAAGGACTTTTCAAAAGGCCAAAATTATTTTTCACAAAATCAACTGACCAAACCTTGACAGAACTCAGCCAGAGTTCGTCTAGAGTTCGGCCAAGTTGAACGTTTGATTTTGAACTTGGTCTCCCTTCAGTTGCGATTTGTTACAAAGAGTTATTGCCGAATTCTGCCCGAATTCTGTCAGAGTTCTGCCTTTGGAAAAACTATAAATAGCAAAGGATTCTATCATTTCAAATCACCAATTCACTTTCAATCTCTTCTCTTCTAAAGCTTACATTTCTTCCAAAGAGTTCTAAAAAGCTTCCATTTTTAAATCCTAAGCCAGTTACAATCCTCTAGTCGATTTGTCAGTGCGGTGCGGTCTAAAAGTTTCAGAGCGATTGTAATCAGAGGCTTGATTGAAGATTGACTCTTCACAATTGAAGTTGGTCGAGTTCTTTGTATCAAATCTCGCATCTGTAGAAGTTGTAAGGACTTCGTATGAAAACTTGCAGGATTTTCCAATATTGGATTCAACTGGAAGCTAGAGTTCTTCCGACTGGACTAGTCCTCACAAGAGGGAAACCAGTATAAATCTCGGTGATTACGTTTGCCTTATGATCACACTTTTATTACTGTCATTTATTTTGTGATTATAATTATATCTGTGATCTAACTGCTAACGAGTTTTTTAATTAGCAATATTCTGCTGCCTACTCTATTCACCCCATAGAGTATTCTGCTTTACGATTTTGTTTCTACAATTGGTATCAGAGCAGGTTATATAGGTAAAAGCAAGGTAAAATTACAGTTATATTCAATTATTATATAGATCAAAGTATTACACATGGCAACTGCAAAATTCACAAGTGAAGTCCAAGCCACAAACATACCTCCACTGTTTGACAGCACAAACTATACTTATTAGAAAACACGTATGAGTTTCTTCCTAAAATCTCTTGATTTTGACTTATGGTCTGTAGTTATTGATGGCTATAAAATGCCCCCTCGTATTAATATTGATAGAGTTTTAGTTGAAAAACCCTATGACAAATATACAGAGGATAAAAAAAAGGCCAGTTTTGACGCACGTGCTATTAACGTTTTATTTTGTGCTTTAGACAGAACTGAATTCAACAGGGTATCTACTTGCACAACATCAAACGAAGTGTGGAAGCTTCTCGGAGTAACCCATGAAGGAACAACACAAGTCAAGGAATCAAAGATCTGCAGACTTACTCAGGAGTACGATGCGTTCAAATGAAGCCAAGTGAATCAGTCACTCAAATGTTTAGAAGATTCTTGGATATTATAAATCCTTTGTCTTCACTAGGCAAGGATTACAGTAACCATGAGAAGATTCGCAAACTTCTACGAGCTCTCACAAAGAACTGGATTCCAAAGGCTACAACAGTAATTGAAGGGAATGACCTCTCAACAATGTCTCTGGAAACACTCATGGGTAAGCTACTCACTCATGAGTTAGAACTTCAAGACTTTGAAGATGCTACACAAAAAGAGAAGTCACAGAAGTCGACGCTCTCAAGGCTCAACATAGAAGAACTATCGAAGATGACTCTGATGACAACGACTTCGACTCTGAAGATCAAGCTCTTCTGGTAAGAAAATTCAAGAAGTTCATAAGATTTAACAGGAGAAAAAAAGACAGCAACAATAACAACAACGAAGAAGATCCTATTTGCTACGGATGCAAGAAAAAAGGACACATGAAGAATGATTGTCCAACAGCATCATCATCAAAGAAAAGCAACAAATATAGCAAAGGCTACCTAAAGAAATCTACATCAAGAAAGTACGCCAACACAAGCATATGGCATGAAAGTGAAGCCAGCAACTCAGAAGACGAACAATCAGATGACGCTGCAAATGTATGCTTGATGGCTTACGATTAGGTAATCACTAATCCTCTATTTGATCCTTATGATCATTTCACCTTTGAGCAACTAGGAGAGGCTTTCAGTGACCTGTTAAATGATTACAGGAAACTGCATAGTAAATTTGAAACCTCTAAGAAGGTACTCAAAGAGTACAAAGATGAAATAGAAAGACTTACCGACCAACTAGATCATGTTAGAAATAATGACTCTTCAAATGAGTTTGGTGAGCTTTCATCTATTAAGTTGTTGTTACATGAGAGTGTTAAGCTATCCGAAGAAAAAGACCAAACTATCATCCAGTTAAATGAAAACCTATCTAAGAAGAGATAGGGTCTCCAGTGTGCACAAGTCAGAATTGAAATACTTACATCTGACTATACTAGATTATATGACACTTCAAAAAAGTTGAAAATTAGTTTAGGAAAACTGCCTGAAGTTGTTGCTTCCTATTCTAACACGCGTCAATTACCGAATCATCGGAACAAGCCCAACACTGTCAAACCAAACCATACCAAAACTATGCCCAAGAAGACTAATAGGCATGCATTTTTCTATACTAGAAAATCAAAACCTACCAATCATGCACTTCACACAACTTTTAACACTCAACATGCCAAATGTCATTATTATGGCCTCATTGGTCATATATCTTCTGCATGTCGAATCAGAAAGTTAGCAGATTTAAAAGTTTATGCATGGATACTAAAAACTGACCAGTCAGGACCCTACAAGAAATGGATACCAAGAGTTTTATCTGCAAATTGTTTTGTAGGTGGGACGTCCTTCACATGCTAGGAGCAAATGGATCCTCGACAGCGGTTGCTCACGGTACATGACCAGTGACGTTTCATTATTCGCATCACTTTCAAAAAAGAATAAAAAAGGACATGTCTTCTTCAGTAATAATTTAAGAGGGTACATAATCGGTATCGGTGACATTGGTAAGGCTCCCTATCCTGTGATTAAAGATGTCTGTCTAGTTACAGAGTTAAAACATAATCTACTCAGCATAAGCCATTTAGTTGATCACGGTTATGGTATTAACTTCGTCAAAGATAAATGTACTATAGTGGATAGTTCAACTGGTAGTACTATCTTTGAAGGTATTAGGGAAGACTACATATATGTTTTCTATTTGTTGGAAGATGCTAACAAAGCTGGTAGATGTTTGATGGCCAAAAGCATTGAGAGTCAACTATGGCATATGAGACTCGGTCATACAAACATGAATACAATTTCTAGACTATCTACAAAGAAGTTGGTACGCGGCTTACCGGACATATCTTTCAAAAATGATACGGTATGTAGTGAATGTGAAAAGAACAAAGCTACCAAATTCGTATTTAAATCAAAGAACGTTGTAAGTACCACTAGACCTCCACAACTGTTGCATATGGACTTATTTGGACCAAGTAGAATTGCTAGCCTAGGTGGTAAATTATATGCATTTGTCATTGTAGATGATTTTTGTAGATATACATAGGTTTATTTTCTTTTATGCAAGAACGATGCATTATCAGAATTTGTCACCTTTTGCAAGAAAGTACAGAATGAAAAAGGGTTCATGATTACTCGCATTCGTAGTGATCATGGCGACGAATTTGAGAATGCAGAATTTAAGCAATTTTGTGACACACACGGTTATTTACATGAATTTTCTTGCCCTAGGACTCCTCAACAAAATGGAGTTGTGGAACGTAAGAACAGAACTCTATCTAAAATAGCTAGAGTAATGTTAAACCAGTTTAGTCTACCTAGATACTTTTGGGCTGAAGCTGTTAATACAGCATGCTATATTCTCTATAGGGTTCTAATTTGACCTATATCGAAGAAGACTCCCTATGAACTATGGTTTGATAGAACACCCAATGTTTCATATTTCAAGATTTTTGGTTGTAAATGCTTTATTCTTAATACTAAAGGCAATCTGAGTAAATTTGATGAAAAGACCGATGAAGGTATACTTTTAGGTTATGCAGCAAAAAGCAAAGGATATAGAGTCTTCAACAAAAGAACCATGATCATCGAAGAATCAATCAATGTCAAGTTTGATGAGTTAAATCAACACTTAGACGATGACGACAATGAAGACATGATCACACCAAGTACAGCTACTGCAAAACCTTCACACCAAGCACCAGCTGAGTCTTCATGCAAAGAAGCAGAAACTAGCAATCCTGAGGCTACACCAAAGGAGATGAGATTCTTGGCTGATCATCCAAAGGACTTGGTAATTGGTAAGATTACCAAGGGTGTAAGTACTCGTTCCTCTAATAAAGATATAGCTTCTTGTGTTGCTATTATTTCGCAATTTGAACCTAAAAATATTGAAGAAGCATGTCTTGATAATTTTTGGTTAGTTTCTATGCAAGAGAAATTAAACCAATTCGAAAGGAATCAAGTTTGGGAACTTGTTCCCAAACCTATTGTTCATCCGGTCATTGGCACCCGATGGGTATTCCGAAACAAACTGAACGAGAATGGTTTAGTGACTCGTAATAAGGCTCGACTCGTAGCTCAAGGATACAACCAAGAAAAAGGTATCGACTACGATGAGACTTATGCCCCAGTTACGAGATTAGAATCCATTCGCATGTTATGTGCATTTGCATGTTTTTATAATTTTAAGTTATTTCAAATGGATGTCAAAAGTGCATTTTTGAATGGTTTTATAAAAGAAGAAGTTTATGTAGCTCAACCTCCCAGTTTTACTGATTTCAAATATCCTGAATATGTTTTCAAGTTAAAGAAAGCCTTATACGGTTTGAAACAAGCCCCTCATGCTTGTTACGATCGTCTAAGCTATTTTTTACTTGATAACGGTTTTTCAAAGGGAAAGGTTGACACTATATTATTTATAAAATCTTTGAATAACAATATTCTTTTGATTCAAGTCTATGTAGATGATATTATTTTTGGATCTACTGATGAATCTCTTTGTCAAGAATTTTCAAAGTGTATGCAGAATGAGTTTGAGATGAGCATGATGGGAGAGCTGAAATTCTTTTTCGGACTGCAAATCAAACAAACCAACAATGGGACGTTCATAAATCAAGCATAGTACACAAAAGATCTATTAAAGAAGTTCGACCTGGAAGCAGTCAAGCCACTTAGCACTCCAATGACGACTTCAACCAAGCTTGATACTCATGAACAAGGCAAACCCGTCGACATACTAAGTATCGAGGTATGATCGGTAGCTTACTTTATATAACTGCTAGTCTACCAAACATTATGTTCTGTGTTTGCTTGTGTGCACGTTTTCAAGCCAATCATAAGGAATCTCATCTGTGCGCATGTCACGCCCCAGTACCGAAATACGGAGACGGACTAGGCCAGCTACTCCATATGGGTACGTAACGTCATACAGCGATAGTGGCTGTCGAGAGACTAGGGGGTACATGCTACAATCAAGTCTCCTATGGTCCCACAGAGTTCTATGTCTCAATCAATCAAGTCACATCAGCAAAAAAATGAACATTAAAGATAAAGCAGTAAGGCGTCCCCGACGCTTCATCAAAATGATCACGAGAGACTAGCTTTATAATTCAGCTATCTCAGAGAGTCATGAGTACAAAATTATACACAACTGCAGTCTGTTTAATTACAATTATGTACTGACACAAAATATAAAGTAATCCGGCTAACAGGTGCCGGTGGCTAAACGCTGCAAAAGTATAAGCAGGAGTGGTGGAGAAGAAATCCACTCGAGTCCCCGAACCGCCATGCTCCTAGTACGTACCATGGATGTTGGGGAGAAAGATCGTGTCCTCTGGCTCTGCTACGAGATCTGGCCAAACAAAACCAGCGGGGTCAGCCCCGAATAGCAAGTACCGCCAAAGGGGCACAAGAGTTAAGATTAAAAACTCAGTTAAATAGAATGATTGATAATATAATACTTATGCTACTATTATAGGGTAGCGCAACATCCTCGAACCCATATGGCACCCTTACAACCAAACAAGGACAAAAGGTGCCGCATGGAGTCGGGACGTGTCGTACTCTATAACTTTCACATAAGTTAAAAGGTATAAACAATAAAATCTCCTGATCGTGACTTCGGTCGATAGCCTATCGCAGCACAATAACCAACCCAACAATCAAACAAGAACATGGGTTGGATCATGTACCATGATAGACCATGTTCCTCAGTCATTCACAGAAGTAGCACTTCACAACCAGAATAAGTCTTCCGTTCATAACTTCGGTCCACAGCCTATCATAGTACGATAACCAACCCAACAATCAAACAAGAACATGGGTTGGATCACGTACCATGACAGTCCGCTTCCCTCAGTTATTCACGGAAGATAATAGGATATAAGTAAGTCGTTTTCACGGCCAATCAAGTCTACGAGTTTCTAGTGGGACGAGGTTATCCTCGCATCATGTTATATAGAAATCCTCAGATCGTATCTTTCCAGCAAGGCTAGCCAACCCAGGGGTTCGCGTAGACAGGTATTATTGAGCACAGGTCCCTCGTAAGACCACCTTGCCAAAACATATATTATATAGCAGGAATTAATCGGATACAGTCATCCACTCGTTGCAGATGACACAGTATCCGTAGAGACCAGCCGGCACGTCGAGACAATATCTCAAGGCGGCTGGTGTAACACGATCTCGGTATTTTGCCCTCCCTATGCATCTAGTATATTTAGTTGCCTAGTTTAACCCTAGGTGAAATCTTGGACTCACATGCTATGGCCTGCATGATTATCCTCCTAAAGTCGTACTTTAGTACGAGTACCCCAAAGAGGATCCATGTCAATCAGTATGTCAACATGTTCTACCCTCCTTAGTGTAATGCATCATTGCAAATACGCCACGTGGAGTTACGAGTCATTTGTGGAGCATGAACAAGAACTGGGACATTCAGGTACATGTATCAGGTAGGAACACTTTGTTCTCCGGGGTCACATTAGTGCTCATATCATGCTCGGGACAAAAGGCGTAAGGATATAAAATGGGCATATAATATCTAATAAAATATCAAAAGCGTACGCACAAAAGCTCGTACGTTCAAGGGGTGAAAAGTCATGCAGGCTCACTCAGGCTCACTCAAGGCAGCATGCGTGAAAAGTCACGCAGACTCAAGGGAAGAGCTGCGTAAAAGTCACGCAGGCTCAGGAAGAGAGCTGCGTGAAAAGTCACGCAAGCTCAGGGAGAGAGCTGCGTGAAAAGTCATGCAAGCTTACGAAGAGAGCTGCGTGAAAAGTCACGCAAGCTCAAGGAGAGAGCTGCGTGAAAAGTCACGCAAGCTCAATGAGAGAGCTGCGTGAAAAGTCACGCAAGCTCAAGGAGAGACACGCTTCCAATAAGAAGCGTGCTCAAACAGGAGCACACTATTCACTGTCTTCTCCAAACAGCAAGAACACTATGGCTGAACCCAAACTTTAAAGCATCATAACTTGGCCATCCGAACTCCAAATCCAGATTTCCAAAGTTCCAACTTGGGTGAAACTGAATGCTCTTCCACATAGAAGCATCAAAAACCCATAAAATTCAACTAAAGTAGATCAAACCATGCAAAATCTGAAAATGATTAAAACCTAGATCTACAAAAATCAAAGCTTCAAAATGGAAATTTCCAAGTTCTAAACTAGTATAGAATGAGGAGAAGAACATGTTTTGGCAAATAATTTTGTAAGAAATCATTGCCAAAATTATGGATCCATCTCTTGAGCAAGTTGGTACTTGCCTTGGTTGGTGGAGGAAGTAAATGAGAGGAAGTAAATGAGAGGAGAGAGAATGAGATGAGTTATATATAAAGATCTTGGACCCATGGGTTCATGATGAACCAAAGGGTTCATGATGAACCATTGGTGAACCAAGAATGGGTTACCCAAATGAGCCAAAACTGTAGGCCCAAATACAGAAAATAACTTAGGAAATAATATTTTGTCAAATATTTTTGGGAAATGCATGAAGAAATATAGCATAATAAATATAGTATAAATACAAGGTAAATACAATTTATCGGTTTACGTATTAGAATACGTATTCCAGGATCGGGGAGTGACATCTCTATCCTTCTTAGAAAAATTCTGTCCTCGGAATTCCAGCCAAGACAGGATAGTGAAATCAGGGCAAGCAGGGCACAATCATATACAAGTTAACTATCATAGCAGTTATTATCATACATCACAAAGTGCAAAACAAGCAGGTGCAGATAAGCATGGAATCGTGTCAATAAGGTACAAAAATATACCTTATTAGTCAAACAAATGCGGATACCGAGATCTGATCTCGTCCTCACGCTCCCAGGTTGACTCTCCCAGAGAGTGATGGTTCCAAGAAACACGGACAAGGCTTATCGTCCGATTCTTGAGTACCTTCTCTCGCCGGTCTAAAATAGATACGGGTTGTTCCTCGTAAGTTAGGTCGGTACCAACGACTAACTCAGATTGATCGAGGACATGACTCAGATCCGGGACATACCCACGTAATTGGGACACATGAAACACATCATGTATGCCAGTTAACGAAGGCGGAAGGGCAAGTCGATAAGCCACATCGCCTACCCGAGCGAGAATCTTAAAAGGACCAACGTATCTTGGCCTAAGCTTTCCTCGGGTCCCAAATCTGATGATACCCCGAGTAGGCAAAATCCGCAGAACCACTCGGTCGCCAACTCTGAACTCTAGAGGCCTACGATACTGATCTGCTCAATGACGATGTCGGTCCTGTGCAACTCGAAGGCGCTCTCTGACCAACTTAACTATCTCCACAGTCTGCGTGATCATCTCTGGCCCTAACAGCTTTCGTTCTCCGACGTCGTCCCATGCCAAAGGGGACCTACACTTCCTTTCGTACAATGCTTCAAACGGGGCCATCTGAATGCTAGCCTGATAGCTGTTGTTATAGGAGAACTCCACTAGATGAAGGTGGTCCTTCCAAGATCCGCCAAAATCTAAGGTACATGCCCGTAGCATATCTTCTAACGTCTGAACGGTTCTTTCTGATTGCCCGTCAGTTTGTGGATGATAAGCAGTACTGAATCTTAACTTGGTTCCCAAACTTTGGTGTAAGCTCCGCCAAAAATAGGAAGTAAACCGCGTATCCCGATCTGATACTATACTAACTGGAATACCGTGCTGCCTTACTATCTGCTTCATGTTCATTTCTGCTAACTGCTCAGTAGTCTGTCCAACTCGGAAGGAAAGGAAATGAGCGACCTTCGTGAGTCGATCTACTATTACCCAGACTGTATTCTTACCAGTCGGGGACGTAGGTAAACCGGTCACAAAGTCCATCGTGATGTGCTCCCATTTCCATTCTGGGATAGGAAGCGGCTGTAGAAACCCTGCTGGTCTCTGCTGCGTGGCTTTCACCTGCTGACATACCAGACACTTGGATACAAATCTTGCTATCTCTCTTTTCATGCCATTCCACCAAAAGTACTACCTGATATCTCGATACATCTTCGTCCCTCCAGGATGAATGGAGTAAATAGAACTATGAGCTTCGGACATAACTTCTTGCCGAAGGTCTCCACTCGGTACACCGAGTCGGTTTTCAAACCTGAGCTTACCATCTTCATGAATCACTAACTCCTTCCTACGGCCTGATTCACACTCCGACCGCAACTTCTGAATCTGTGGATCTCCTGCTTGTGCTGCCCTTATCCTCTCTACTAAGGTTGACTGAATCTGCATATTGGTCATTCTTCCTATATCCCTTGGCAAAACTACTTCGATTCCCATACTCTGAAGGTCTTCTAAAATATGCTTCTGCGAGGTCAAGATAAAGGCACTGTCTCTCCTACTCAGTACATCTGCAACTATATTCGCCTTGCTTGGATGATACTGAAGATCTAAGTCAAAATCCTTCAGTAGTTCTAACTATCTTCTTTGCCTCATGTTCAAATCTCGCTGCGTGAATACGTATTTCAAACTCTTATGATCAGTATAGATCTCTACCCGATCCCCGTATAAATAATGCCTCCACAACTTGAGTGAAAACACCACAGCTGCTAACTCCAAATCGTGAGTCGGGTAATTCTTCTCATGGTCTCGAAGCTGTCGAGACGCATATGCTATCACCTTTCTGTGCTGCATCAATACACATCCAAGACCCTTTCCAGATGCGTCACAATATACTGTAAAGCCTCCCGCTCCTACTGGTAGCGTCAAGATCGGGGCTGAGATCAATCTCTTCTTCAATTCTTCAAATGATGCCTGACAGCTAGCTGACCAAACAAACTCCACGTCCTTGTGCGTCAAACGCGTTAAGGGCGTCGAGATCTTGGCAAAGTCCGCCACGAACCTTCTGTAGTAACCAGCTAGTCCTAAGAAACTTCGCACTTCTGCAACCGTTCTCGGGACTGGCCAATGCTCTACGGCCTCAATCTTCTTCGGATCCACTGACACTCCTGCCCCAGAAATTACATGCCCCAGGAATGAAATGTGATCTAACCAGAATTCACACTTGTCGAGCTTCGCATAAAGTTGATGCTCCCTCAATGTCTGTAAGATAATCCTAAGATGTTTCTTATACTCCTCTTCACTGCTGGAATAGACAAAAATGTCATCTATGAACACCACCACAAATTTATCCAAGTATGGCAGAAAGATGCGGTTCATTAAATCCATGAATACTGCGGGGACGTTGGTTAGTCCAAAGGGCATTACTAAAAACTCATAATGCCCATATCTAGATCTGAATGCTGTCTTCGGTATGTCTTGCTCCCGGACTCTTACTTGATAGTATCCTGACCGAAGATCGATCTTGGAAAAGATGCTGGCCTTGCTCGACTGGTCAAACAGGTCATCAATCCTTGGTAGTGGGTACTTACTCTTCACTGTTACTGCATTCAGCTTGCGGTAGTCGATGCACATCCTTGTCGACCCATCCTTCTTGGGAACTAGAATCACTGGCGCGGCCCAGGGCGATTTACTGCCTCGGATGAATCCCTTAGACTTCAACTCTTTTTTATGTTGATACAACTTATCCTGTTCTGACGGCGATATTCTGTAAACACTGTCTGCAATAGGCCACGTTCCAGGGTTCAACTCAATGCTAAATTCTACCTCTCTGACTGGGGGTATCCCTGGGAGCTCATCAGGGAAGACGTCGAAAAAATCTTCGACCACTCTCGGAATCTGTCCTGGCTCTGACACTGCTGCTGAGATGACGCCTCCGGCCTGATTCTTCAAGGTTCGAGTAAAGATAAACTGCTCCATCCCAAGAACGCTGAATATGACCCTACCTCCTCTACAATCAATTGTCGCATGACTGTCTCTCAACCAGTCCATGCCAAGAACGACATCAAAATTCCCCATAGGGAATTCAATCAATGATGCAGGAAATAAATGCCCACACACCTCTACCGGACATGAAAAGCGCACCCTGCTAACTTCTATGAGCCCATTGCCGGTGAGTATATCCATCCTCTCCGGTAATGCCTCAAACTCTAATCCAATCCGTGTAGCATATTGTGCAGAGATGAATGAATGAGTAGCGCCTGAATCAAATAATCCTACAGCGGGAAATGAGGTGACGAGAATTTTACCTGCCACCACGTCACTAGACGCTAGAGCCTCTTCCAAGGTCAATGTGAGAGCCTGGCCCCGCAGAGCCCCTTGTTACGGCCTTCCTTGACCATGTTGTTGCTGCCTCTGAGGGCCTTCGACTTCCTGTGCCTGGCGAAACATCTGAGCCTGCGTTGGTAGACGCTGGGCTAGGGGCCTCACTGCTAATACTGGCCCTCCACTCGGGGTTGCCACCGGAGCTGGCAATGCTGGAAACTGCTGAGCTGGCCCTCCTGGCCTCTGCATCACAGGACAAGTAGAGATACGGTGGTCTGAACTACCACACCTCAAGCACAAGCCATTCGCTGACCGGCACACCTCCCTCGTGTGCCCTGCCTTTCCACAGAATGTACAGCCCTGGGGTGCTCCCTGACGCTGTTGCTGGTTCCTCGGCTGCTGATGCCGAACTGGCGCTGTATTAGTTGACGCGGCCGTCCTCCGCGGCGCTCCTGTATCATGAATACGTACACCCGGTGCTAGTGCCGATATTTGCTGCATTGCTCCTCCTCCAACCTGGGAATGAGATCTCTTCTGACCTCCTGTCCTCGATGCCAACCTCTGCTGGGTAAGCTCGTGCCTCCGAGCTGCCGTCAAAACAGCGTCGAACGTCTGGTAGTCGTGTCCTTCCACAAGCTGTAATAGTTCCAAATGAAGTCCCTGCTGAAACCTTATAGCTTTCTCTGGCTCCGTTGCCACCATTGCTGGTGCAAAACGGCACAATCTGCAGAACTCTACTGCATACCCATCTATGGTCTTGTCTGCTTGCTTGAGACTGATGAACTTCTGCTGGAGCTCATATCGAGCTACTACGCCAAAATACTTGGCCTTGAATCTGTCACTGAAGGTGGTCCAACGAACAGGGCATCTTGTACCAACTTCTTCTGATGCCCACCAGTCGCGGGCAAGATCCTGAAGTACCAGTTTGACCTTATCAACCTTCTCATCATCTGGAACCTTGGCTGCCACAAGAATGGCTTCGATGTCTTGAATCCAGGCATCCGCAGTGATGGCATCCTCCGTGCCATCAAAATACCTCGGGTTCAAGCGACGAAACCTTCCTGATGCTCCCGAGTCAGCCCCGACACTCCTCTCAAGAGCTAACTGAATCCCTTGGTTCAGCAACACGTTCTGCTCCTGCTGTCGAGTCTGTTGCTGTTGGTTAGTGACAAGAAACCCCCGGATGATCTCCAGGAGTGCTATGGCGTCTGGTACTGTCGTCGTTGCTGGTGCTGCAGAAGTTTCAATAACCTACGGCTGTACTGCCTCTGGTTCCATTTCTGCTCGTGCCTGTACTGGAGAAGGTTCTCTCCTCTGCTGCTGCCCAGTCGAGCCATGCTCTTGCTGCTCTTCCTCATGGGCCTCTCCCGCTACTGAGAATGAAGCACCCCTATAGAGAAGAATATAAGATTATCAAGTCCGGACGAGGAAGATTTCGAGGATGCAAGTCAGGTTAGAGATCAAGGCAAGGACAGAGAATTCGAAACCGAATTTCAAGGGGAACATATTTTTGATTGAGACTCCTAATAATTCGCAATACCCCACAAGTCTGAAAATCATACCTGCATGGGCCACCACTAAAACCTTGTCACGCCCCAGTACCGAAATACGGAGACGGACTAGGCCAGCTACTCCATATGAGGTACGTAACGTCATACGGCGATCGTGGCTGTCGAGAGACTAGGGGGTACATGCTACAATCAAGTCTCCTATGGTCCTACAGAGTTCTATGTCTCAATCAATCAAGTCACATCAGCAAATAAATGAACATTAAAGATAAAGCAGTAAGGCGTCCCCGACGCTTCATCAAAATGATCACGAGAGACTAGCTTTATAATTCAGCTATCTCAGAGAGTCAGGAGTACAAAATTATACACAGCTGCAGTCTGTTTAATTACAATTATGTACTGACACAAAATATCAAGTAATCCGGCTAACAGGTGCCGGTGGCTAAACGCCGCAAAAGTATAAGCAGGAGTGGTGGAGAAGAAACCCACTCGAGTCCCCGAATCGTCATGCTCCTAGTATGCACCATGGATGTCAGGGAGGAAGATCGTGTCCTCTGGCTCTGCTACGAGATCTGGCCAAACAAAACCAGCGGGGTCAGCCCCGAATAGCAAGTACCGCCAAAGGGGCACAAGAGTTAAGATTAAAAACCCAGTTAAATAGAATGATTGATAATAGTAATACTTATGCTACTATTATAGGGTAGCGCAACATCCTCGAACCCATATGGCACCCTTACAACCAAACAAGGACAAAAGGTGTCGCATGGAGTCGGGACGTGTCATACTCTATAACTTTCACATAAGTTAAAAGGTACAAACAATAAAATCTCCTGATCGTGACTTCGGTCGATAGCCTATCGCAGCACAATAACCAACCCAACAATCAAACAAGAACATGGGTTGGATCATGTACCATGATAGACCATGTTCCTCAGTCATTCACAGAAGTAGCACTTCACAACCAGAATAAGTCTTCCGTTCATAACTTCGGTCCACAACCTATCATAGTACGATAACCAACCCAACAATCAAACAAGAACATGGGTTGGATCACGTACCATGACAGTCCGCTTCCCTCAGTTATTCACGGACGGTAATAAGATATAAGCAAGTCGTTTTCACGGCCAATCAAGTCTACGAGTTTCTAGTGGGACGAGGTTATCCTCGCATCATGTTATGTAGAAATCCTCAGATCGTATCTTTCCAACAAGGCTAGCCAACCCAGGGGTTTGCGTAGACAGGTGTTATTGAGCACAGGTCCCTCGTAAGGCTACCTTGCCAAAACATATATTATATAGCAGGAATTAATCGGATACAGTCATCCACTCGTTGCAGATGACACAGTATCCGTGGAGACCAGCCGACACGTCGAGACAATATCTCAAGGCGGCTGGTGTAACACGATCTCGGGATTTTGCCCTCCCCATGCATCTAGTATATTCAGTTGCCTAGTTTAATCCTAGGTAAAATCTTGGACTCACATGCTGTGGCCTGCATGATTATCCTCCTAAAGTCGTACTTTAGTACGAGTACTCCAAAGAGGATCCATGTCAATCAGTATGTCAACATGTCCTACCCTCCTTAGTGTAATACATCATTGCAAATACGCCACGTGGAGTTACGAGTCATTTGTCGAGCATGAACAAGAACTGGGACATTCAGGTACATGTATCAGGTAGGAACACTTTGTTCTCCGGGGTCACATTAGTGCTCATATCATGCTCGGGACTGTCACGACCCGCTACCCAAATTGTTGGGCCAGGCCGAGTCATGCCCAGCCTACGTTGTGATAAAACGTAGTAAGCTGTTCTAAAGACAACATGATAAGACTAAATGTGCTAACAGTTCTATAAGTGAAGAAGAATCATAAATGCTCCAAACACAAAAGTCTTCGTATATAGTAAAATATCCAAGTACAAGTAAACTGAAATGTAAAACTGGATACATGTCCAGTTACAAAATGATATAGTCTAATACATGTCTACTCTCAAAAGTCTAAGTAAATAAAAGCCAACTAGGCGAGGTTCCCTGCAGGAACATCCTCGTAAAGCAGAGCCGGGTCCTCGGCAGTATCTCCATAGTATGTGTCACAGAGTAACTCCTCCTCAGTAAGGACACCTACAACGTTATCCTGTCAGGACGGGAGCAAGTACTAAATCTAACAAACATATAATACTGATCATGTGATGAAAAGGAAATGACATATCATGCTGGTTCAGTTTTAGGTATGTTTTAGCATGGCGATAGATATACATTTTAAAGTTTAAAACTGTAGTAGGTGAGTGATCAGTCAATAGGTAATCAGGATGTACAGTGGTACATATTAATTTTCTGATGTGCACATACGTACACATAACGGCATCGGTGTATATCCATACACAAACGTGGGACCAGACATACGACACAGATACATATAGAATGTAACGGTGCTCGGTAAATACATACGGAGAAGGGGGTCATGATCACGTACACTACTAGCAGTTTTCCCTTAACCTATTATTTAAGCATGTGAGAGATTATGAGATACTGTATAAACCTGGTAGAAACTGAAAGTATACAACATGTGAAGTTCTAACTTGCTACCCCAAGGATCAACATTTAAAATGGTTGGTGATTCACAGTTTTATGGTTTATAGCAGTATGTAAAGTTCGTAGAAAGTACTTGCCTCTAGCAAAGCAAAACAAAACAAGCTGCGATAACAATGCTATGGATGTCTGGTAGCTCGTCACTGTAGAAGTAAATACAACAACTTAGTTTTACACTAAGCTAAGACACTAGGACACTAATCTGTGAAACACGACTTGTGACTGGGCACCTAGCCAAAATGATGACTTGGCATAGGAGACCAATGTGGGGTGACACACTATGTTAACTAACTTTCTAGGGTCTTTATACTAGTGAGGGACGGGGTTCAACACGACTAAAACTCCAAATAACACAAAAGGCTACAAGTCGTAATTAATCAATAAATAAATCAAAAGATCATTGTGTTCTAACAATTTTAGAGATAGGCAAAAAGCCTAGTTTTTCTTAAAGTAAAGTACTAAAGTGATCCTTGTTAATCATAGAAATTTATTATAAATTTTCTGGAATTTATTAACCAGTACAAGTATTTTATAAAAATCAGTTTTACTAAGTATACAGAAAGTGAGTTTTGGTTTCATATGCCAAACTAGTGGCAAAACAGTAAATTAAATACTACAAAAATTATACTAAATTAGCTAACTTAACATAGTATCTAAAAACTATTTTTCCATAATTTTAGCAGTACTCTAAGTATTTTTAGAAAATCAAAAACAGCATTGCACACAATAATTAATTATCTGCGTATTTTGTCCATGTATATAATTTGAACCAAAGTTCAAATACAGGACCCAAGGCCATGAATCAAGTCCAATATGACTTGTACAGGTCTTGAATGTGTGAAAACACATTTGGGCCCAAATACCCATGCTAGACTTGGACACCAAATGGTTGCAGTAATTTAAATATACAGAAAATACTAGGTGATAGGACTGCAAAATAAATATTAATATTTTAATAAGGCTAATTTGTACAAAAGAATATACATACCTATGCTAAAGTATATATAGATATATAAGGAAAAATACTTAATTTATTGAGTATATATATATTTACAAATATATATATACATAAGAAAACACTTTATTAATATAGTGTATATATATATAATATATATACGTATGAAAATATATATATATTAACATATGTATATAGAATTTACTAACTATAAAATATATACATATATATTAAATACTGTTAAAATACAGTATATATATATATATATATATATATATATATATATATATATATATATATATATATATATATATATATATATATATATTTTATATATATATATATATATATATATATATATATATATATATATATATACTAATATATATATACATATATATATATATATAAAAAAATACAAAACAAAAAAGAAAAGAAAACAGAAAAGAAAAGAAAAAGGAAACAGAAAGAAAAGGGGGCTCGAACCCTGTCCTCAGGAAGGGGGGATGTTTAAACGGGTCGGGCTGGCCAAGGGTCAGCCCGAGCTCAGTGTTAGGGTTAGAGTTTAGGTTAATTTTATTAGGTTTCGGTTAGATTAACAATAAAAAAAATATAAATATCGGCCCTGTGTCCTGACAGTTAGGGACACAGGAGTCTAAGTGTCCGGGTCGATTTGACACGCACGACACAAGTTTTTATGTGTCCAGTTCTACACTTGTGTTCGTCAGGACACGACGAACATCATACGCCCAACACGAGACACGTACGACACGCACGACACTTGCCACTTACGTGTCCGGCGGTTGATAGAGGATTCGGGGGTGCTGGCGGGCGGAGGGACGTTCGGGACGGCGGCGCTCGGGTGGCGACGCGTTCGCCTTGGCCGGGCGCGTCGAATGGTGGTGGTCGCGGCTGTCGAAGTCGACCGTGGAGGCTGGACGGGGAAGCTCGCCGGAGTTAGGGTTAGGGCTTGAGGTTTTTGGGGAAGACGGTGGCGTGGGCGGTCGTGGTGGGGTTTTAGGGTTAGGGTTTAGTCTGAGGGGAGAGAGGGGGGTCTGTGGGGGTTTTTATAGGGGGCTAAGGCGGTCGGGCTGGCCGGAAATGGCGGGGGCAGGGCGCGCTGGCGGTCGTCGGTCAGCCGGGTCGTCGGGGGAGTGGGTAGATTAGGTTTGCGTTTAGGTCCCCATAGATTAGGATATTACAGTTAGGTCCCTAAGTCACTAAATGCAAATATAAATTTGCATTCCACCATTAAAACAATTCATTAATTACAAAATACTATTATAACAATTAAATAAATTGCATACTGACATAAAACAATTCTAAAAATTACAGAATGATATTAAAACAATCTAATTAATTGCAAAAGTTAATTAAAATATTTTAGAAAATTGCTAAATTGATATTTTAACATTTAAAACTCATTTAAATTTTATTTAAAAATTCTAGAAAAATTCCTAAAAATCATAATAAATATTTTAAGGCTAAAAATGACATTAATAATTAATTAACACTAATTTAATAATTTTTGAAAAACAGGGGCTTACAAGTCTTCCTTCTTAAAAAATTTCGTCCTCGAAATTCACAAGGATTGAAGACCCTACAATATTCTAACATAGCAAGCAATGCAACAAAATGACTAAGGCTACGATCGAAACTAACCTCTAAGGTATGCAAGCGGAACGGGTGGTTCCCTCGCAGCGGTTGGGTCGAACAAGTAGGGGTATCTCTCCCTCATGTCCGACTCTCCTCTCCTAAGTAGATTCACCTGGGGAGTGACGGCTCCAAGCTACTCGCATTAGGGGTATAACCTTGTTCCTCAGCCTCTTCTCTCTCCGGTCTAATATCTCTACTGGCTGCTCAGAAATTGTAAGGCTCGGTCCGACCTCAACTCTGAATGATCTAGCACATGACTGGGGTCTGGAATATATCTCCTCAGCTGAGATACGTGAAAGACGTCGTGAACTCCTGCTAGGTTGGGTGGAAGTGCAACCCTGTAAGCTACCTCTCCGATCCTGCCAAGCACCTCGAATGGCCCGATGTATCTGGGGCTCAGCTTCCCTCCTCGTCCGAATCGGATCGTCCCTCGAGTAGGTGATATCTTCACTAGCACCATATCACCGTCTGCGAACTCCATCGGCCTGCGACTAGCATCAGCCCAGTGTTTCTGCCTGTCCTGAGCTACTCTGAGCCTGTCTCTGATCATCCCGACTTTCTCTGCTGCATCCGTGATCATCTCTGGCCCGAGCATAACTCTGTCTCCGACATCATCCCAAAAGAGCGGTGTACGGCATCGTCGTCCATATAGCGCCTCGAAAGGTGACATACCAATACTGGCCTGGTAGCTGTTATTGTATGAAAACTCTACCAAGTGCAGATGGCTCTCCTATGATCCTCCGAAGTCCAGCACGCAAGTCCTCAGCATATCCTCCAGTGTCTGTATCGTCCTCTCGGACTGCCCATCTGTCTGCGGGTGGTACGCCGTACTGAACTTGAGCCTACTGCCCAACTCCTCCTGCAAGCTCCTCCAGTAGTAGGATGTGAATCTACTGTCTCTGTCTGACACGATGCTCACCGGCACTCCGTGTAGGCGAACTATCTGCTGCATGTATAGCTCCGCCAACTTCTCGGTGGAAAGCCCCACCTTGAAGGGTATGAAGTACGCACACTTCGTCAGCCTGTCTACGATGACCCAGATGGCATCCTTCCCTCCTTGGGAATGAGGAAGCCCTGAAACGAAGTCTATCGTAATATGTTCCCACTTCCACTCAGGAATGGGTAACGGCTGCAACAAACCAGCTGGCCTCTGGCGCTCCGCCTTGACCTACTGGCAAACTAAGCATCTCGAGATGAAACGTGATACATCCCTCTTCATCCCGTGCCACCAAAGATGTTCCCGCAAGTCACGGTACATCTTGTTAGCACCAGGGTGAATAGAATATCTCGATCGGTGCGTCTCCTGCAAGACTGCCTCTACTAGATCTCCCTTCGGCACGCACAATAGGCTGCCATGCCTCAGGGATCCATCATCTGCTATAGTGAAGTCATCCAGCAATCCAGCTAATGCCTGGGGTCAAAGTCTACGAAGGCTCTCATCTGTAGACTGTGCCTCCCGGATCTGCTCCATCAAACCTGACTGAATGTCAAGTGCCATCATCTGTATCACTGATCCTGGCCGAACTAGCTCGATACCTAGCTTCTCCAGATCCTCCCGCAAATGCCGATCAATCATCAGGTACCATGCCATCGGATGCCTGCTCAGCAGCATCCGTCACCACATTTGCCTTCCCGGGATGATACTGTAAATCGATGTCGAAGTCCTTCATCAACTCCAACCATCGTCTTTGCCTCATGTTCAGCTCTTTCTGCGTGAACACATACTTCAAGCTTTTGTGGTCAGTAAAGATTTCCACACGCTCTCCGTATAAGTAATGTTTCCATAACTTGAGTGCAAAGATCACCGCAGCTAACTCGAGGTCATGGGTAGGATAATTCCTTCATGAGTCCGCAATTGCCTAGATGCATAAGCAATTGCTTTCCCATGCTGCTGTAGAACACATCCTAGCCCCTTCCCAGAAGCATCACTGTAAATGGTGAAACCTCCAGAACCTGAAGGTAAAGTCAGAACTGGAGCGGTCGTCAGCCTCCTCTTCAGCTTCTCGAATGCTGTCTGGCAGTCCTCAGACCAAATGTACTCTGCGTCCTTCCGCGTCAGCTTCGTCATGGGTTCAGCTATCCTAGCAAAGTCCTGGACGAACTTTCTATAATAGCCTGCTAAACCCAGAAAGCTCCTGATCTCTGAAACTGACGTCGGAGCCTTCCATGTCTCAACTGCAGCAATCTTCCTGGGATCCACCGAGATTCCATCTCCAGTGACTACATGGCCGAGAAACTCCACTCGGTCTAAAAAGAACTCGTACTTCGGCAATTTGGCAAACAATCTCTCCTGCCTCAGAATCCCCAAAACTATCCGCAAGTGCTCTGCATGCTCCTCTGGCGTCTTCGAGTATATCAGGATGTCGTCGATAAACACTACGACGAACTTATCCAGATACTAGGTGAAATGTCTTATTCATCAAGTTCATAAAGACAGCTGGCACATTTGTGAGACCAAATGACATCACCAGAAACTCGTACTGCCCGTACTTCGTGTTGAACGCCGTCTTCTGGATGTCTGCCTGGCCTAACCTTCACCTGGTAGGTACCCGGATCTCAAATCTATCCTAGAAAACACCTTCGCCCCGCTCAATTGGTCGAACAAATCATCTATCCTGGGCAGAGGATATTTGTTCTTGATAGTGATGGCATTCAAGGCTCGGTAATCAATACACAACCGGACTGTACCATCCTTCTTAGGCACAAAGAGCACTGGTGCTCCCCATGGAGAAGCACTGGATCGAATGAAAACCCTTTTTCAACAGGTCATCAATCTGCTCTTTCATCTCTATGGCCTCCTTGGGATTCACTCTATAGCAAGCCCGGGATACTGGTGATGAACCCGGCACTAGATCTATAGTGAACTCCACATCTCTGTCAAGCGGAAGTCCTGGAAGATCCTCTGGGAATACATCCATAAAATCCCTAATGATAGGGTGTGGCGGTGCTGCGTCCCCGACTGTAGCACAACAGTTCGGCTCTAGGCTGATCTTCGGCCCTGTCCTCCTGACACTGAATGGTGCTGTGCCTGGGGGACTGAACAAAATACTACCCTCATAGCAATCTATAGATGCATGGGCATAGCTAAGCCAGTCCATCCCCAATATGATATCATAACCGGGGAGCGGCATCACAAAGAATCGCCCTCTGAACTCTCTTCCGGCTATAAAAATAGAACATCTATAGATAGATCTAATAGGCACTGGTCCTCCTCCCGTCATCACTCTACTAATCTCCGCAGTAGGTAGTACTAGATGATGTTTATGCATAAACTCTAATGATAGGAAGCTATGAGATACACCAGAATCAAACAAACATACAGCTAGAAAAGTATGCAAATAAACATGACCTGTGATGACGTCAGCTAAGTAATCCGGCTCCGAAACCTGCTCCGGCTCCGGCTCAATGGCTAGACTATAAACCCTCCCCTGAGGTCCCTTCTGCTGCTGCAGATGCTGCCCGAACCTCTGCTGCTGAGTCGGGAGCGGTCCTCTAGTCTTCGCTACCGGGCACTCTCGAAGCTGATGGGTGGCAGACCCACAAGCCAAACACTGCCCCAACTTCTTCCTGCAGATGGAAGCATCGTGGCCTACCCTCTTGCAGAATGCACAAAAACCTCCCTTCGGCTGCTGTCGGGGTCCCGGGGCTCTAACTGGCGGGGTCTGATGATGTGGTGTAGGGGGACGGTAAGTCTGCTGTGGTGTCGGCGCTCTCTGCTGGAAAGCCTGACGCTTGGACGGTCCCTCATGATGTACATAAGCCGGCCTCCTTGCATGATAGAAGACACTCCTCGATGCTCCGGGCTAACTCTAGGCTCTGGTAGTAGTCAGTCGTACCGTTCGCCACTATAAGAATGCCAATGTCTGGAACTAGACCATGGCAAAACCTACGGGTCATCTCCTCTGGATCAGCAACCAGACTAGGAGCAAAACGGCTCAGGCTGACTAAACTCTCCCGCATAGTCATCAACAGAACGGTTCCCCTGCTGGATGTTCTGGAATCGTAGCCCCATGGCTACTCTAGTAGTGGTCGAGAAGAATTTCTTCTTGAACTGGGTCTTGAACTGGTCCCAGGTGGCTCTACCTCTCGCGAACAACGGCTCATTCCTGAACCAGACTCCGGCTAAGTCTATTAGCAGAAATCCTGCTGCCTCGACCTGAAGGTCATCCGGCATCCTAACTTCCAGAAGCTTCCTCTCTACAGAATCTAGCCAGTCATCAGCTACTACTATGCCCTCAGTCCCTGAGAACTCCTTGGATTCAGACCCATGAAGTCCTTGACCGTCCCCGCTCTCTGCCGTGGCTCTACATATGGTGGGACCGCAGGACGTCCCTCAGAACGTTCCATGCTCTGGCGGAGAAGGGTAGTCTGCTCCTGATGGGTTGTTAGGAACCCCTGGATCAGTGTGAGCAGCTGGGTCCCGTCGAGAGTGACGGAAGCCTGGGTGGGTATAGTGATAGGGGGTGGTGGAAGTATCGGGTCCTGTCGGGACTGGGATGTGGAATGTGGTATCTGGGTCTGTGGATCTGTGGAGTGGGAGAATGTGGTAGGTGGAGGTGTATCAGTCAACTGGTCAGCTGACTAGATATGGAGGGCCCCATTCTCGGGGGTAACATACTGGGACGAGCGAGTAAGCACCATCTAAATTACACATAAAAAGACTTATAAGGACTTATTTAAAGTAAGCAATCATATGCAAGAAAATCTAATTATAATAGCAAACATGTGATGTATTTCCTATGTTGCAATCCTAGCATTCCTCTAAGTGTTCTAAGCGTCTTTCCTAATGTTGTCTAATTACCTCAAGTTCCTAATTGCAGGCATGCTTGGTACAATAACGTAACCAAACAGTTTAGTCAGGACCTGCATGGGCCACCACTAAAAACATGTCATGACCCGCTACCCAAATTGTTGGGCCAGGCCGAGTCATGCCCAGCCGACGTTGAGATAAAACGTAGTAAGCTGTTCTAAAGACAACAGGATAAGACTAAATGTGCTAACAGTTCTATAAGTGAAGAAGAATCATAAATGCTCCAAACACAAAAGTCGTCGTATATAGTAAAATATCCAAGTACAAGTAAACTGAAATATAAAACTGGATACATGTCCAGTTACAAAATGATATAGTCTAATATATGTCTACTCTCAAAAGTCTAAGTAAACAAAAGCCAACTAGGCGAGGTTCCCTGCAGGAACATCCTCGTAAAGCAGAGCCGGTTCCTCGGCAGTATCTCCATAGTATGTGTCACAGAGTAACTCCTCCTCAGTAAGGACACCTACAACGTTATCCTGTCAGGACGGAAGCAAGTACTAAATCTAACAAACATATAATACTGATCATGTGATGAAAAGGAAATGACATATCATGTTGGTTCAGTTTTAGGTATGTTTTAGCATGGCGATAGATATACATTTTAAAGTTTAAAACTGTAGTAGGTGAGTGATCAGTCAATAGGTAATCAGGATGTACAGCGGTACATATCAATTTTCTGATGTGCACATACGTACACATAACGGCATCGGTGTATATCCATACACAAACGCGGGACCAGACATACGACACAGATACATATAGAATGTAACGGTGCTCGATAAATACATACGGAGAAGGGGGTCATGATCACGTACACTACTAGCAGTTTCCCTTAACCCGTTATTTAAGCATGTGAGAGATTATGAGATACTGTATAAAATGGTAGAAACTGAAAGTATACAACATGTGAAGTTCTAACTTGCTACCCCAAGGATCAGCATTTAACATGGTTGGTGATTCACAGTTTTATGGTTTATAGCAGTATGTAATGTTCGTAGAAAGTACTTGCCTCTAGCAAAGCAAAACAAAACAAGCTGCGATAACAATGCTATAGATGTCTGGTAGCTCGTCACTGTAGAAGTAAATACAACAACTTAGTTTTACACTAAGCTAAGACACTAGGACACTAATCTGTGAAACACTTGTGACTGGGCACCTAGCCAAAATGATGACTTGGCATAGGAGACCAATGTGGAGTGACACACTATGTTAACTAACTTTCTAGGGTCTTTATACTAGTGAGGGATGGGGTTCAACACGACTAAAACTCCAAATAACACAAAAGGCTACAAGTCGTAATTAATCAATAAATAAATCAAAGATCATTGTGTTCTAACAATTTTAGAGATAGGCAAAAAGCCTAGTTTTTCTTAAAGTAAAGTACTAAAGTGATCCTTGTTAATCATAGAAATTTATTATAAATTTTCTAGAATTTATTAACCAGTACAAGTATTTTATAAAAATCAGTTTTCCTAAGTATACAGAAAGTGAGTTTTGGTTTCATATGCCAAACTAGTGGCAAAACAGTAAATTAAATACTACAAAAATTATACTAAATTAGCTAACTTAACATAGTATCTAAAAACTATTTTTTCATAATTTTAGCAGTACTCTAAGTATTTTTAGAAAATCAAAAACAGCATTGCACACAATAATTAATTATCTGCATATTTTATCCATGTATATAATTTGAACCAAAGTTCAAATACAGGACCCAAGGCCATGAATCAAGTCCAATATGACTTGTACAGGTCTTGAATGTGTGAAAACACATTTGGGCCCAAATACCCATGCTAGGCTTGAACACCAAATGGTTGCAGTAATTTAAATATACAAAAAATACTAGGTGATAGGACTGCAAAATAAATATTAATATTTTAATAAGGCTAATTTGTACAAAAGAATATACACACCTATGCTAAAGTATATATAGATATATAAGGAAAAATACTTAATTTATTGAGTATATATATATATTTACAAATATATATATATATACATAAGAAAACACTTTAATAATATAGTGTATATATATAATATATATACGTATGAAAATATATATATATTAACATATGTATATAGAATTTACTAACTATAAAATATATACATATATATTAAATACTGTTAAAATACAGTATATATATATATATATACTAATATATATATACATATATATATATATATATAAAAAATACAAAACAAAAAAGAAAAGAAAACAGAAATGAAAAGAAAAGAAAAAGGAAACAGAAAGAAAAGGGGGCTCGAACCCTGTCCTCAGGAAGGGGAGGGATGTTTAAACGGGTCGGGCTGGCCAAGGGGTCAGCCCGAGCTCAGTGTTAGGGTTAGAGTTTAGGTTAATTTATTAGGTTTCGGTTAGATTAACAATAAAAAAAATATAAATATCGGCCCTGTGTCCTGACAGTTAGGGACACAGGAGTCTAAGTGTCCGGGTCGATTTGACACGCACAACACAAGTTTTTACGTGTCCAGTTCTACACCTGTGTTCGTTAGGACACGGCGAACATCATACGCCCAACACAAGACACGTACGACACGCACGACACTTGCCACTTACGTGTCCGGCGGTTGATGGGGGATTCGGGGGTGCTGGCGGGCGGAGGGACGTTCGGGACGGCGGCGCTCGGGTGGCGACGCGTTCGCCTTGGCCGGGCGCGTCGAATGGTGGTGGTCGCGGCTGTCGAAGTCGACCGTGGAGGCTGGACGGGGAAGCTCGCCGGAGTTAGGGTTAGGGCTTGAGGTTTTTGGGGAAGACGGTGGCGTGGGCGATCGTGGTGGGGTTTTAGGGTTAGGGTTTAGTCTGGGGGAGAGAGGGGGGTCTGTGGGGGTTTTTATAGGGGCTAAGGCGGTCGGGCTGGCCGGAAATGGCGGGGGCAGGGCGCGCTGGCGGTCGTCAGTCAGCCGGGTCGTCGGGGGGAGTGGGTAGATTAGGTTTGCGTTTAGGTCCCCGTAGATTAGGATATTACAGTTAGGTCCCTAAGTCACTAAATGCAAATATAAATTTGCATTCCACCATTAAAAACAATTCATTAATTACAAAATACTATTATAACAATTAAATAAATTGCATACTGACATAAAAACAATTCTAAAAATTACAGAATGATATTAAAACAATCTAATTAATTGCAAAAGTTAATTAAAATATTTTAGAAAATTGTAAATTGATATTTTAATATTTAAAACTCATTTAAATTTTATTTAAAAATTCTAGAAAAATTCCTAAAAATCATAATAATATTTTAAGGCTAAAAATGACATTAATAATTAATTAACACTAATTTAATAATTTTTGAAAAACAGGCGCTTACAAGTCTTCCCTTCTTGAAAAATTTTGTCCTCGAAATTCACAAGGATTGAAGACCCTACAATATTCTAACATAGCAAGCAATACAACAAAATGACTAAGGCTACGATCGAAACTAACCTCTAAGGTATCAAGCAGGAACGGGTGGTTCCCTCGCAGCGGTTGGGTCGAACAAGTAGGGGTATCTCTCCCTCATGTCCGACTCCCTCTCCCAAGTAGATTCACCTGGGAGTGACGGCTCCAAGCTACTCGCACTAGGGGTATAACCTTGTTCCTCAGCCTCTTCTCTCTCCGGTCTAATATCTCCACTGGCTGCTCAGAAATTGTAAGGCTCGGTCCGACCTCCAACTCTGAATGATCTAGCACATGACTGGGGTCTGGAACATATCTCCTCAGCTGAGATACGTGAAAGACGTCGTGAACTCCTGCTAGGTTGGGTGGAAGTGCAACCCTGTAAGCTACCTCTCCGATCCTGCCAAGCACCTCGAATAGCCCGATGTATCTGGGGCTCAGCTTCCCTCCTCGTCCGAATCGGATCGTCCCTCGAGTAGGTGATATCTTCACTAGCACCATATCACCGTCTGCGAACTCCATCGGCCTGCGACTAGCATCAGCCTAGTGTTTCTGCCTGTCCTAAGCTACTCTGAGCCTGTCTCTGATCATCCTGACTTTCTCTGCTGCATCCATGATCATCTCTGGCCCGAGCATAACTCTGTCTCCGACATCATCCCAAAAGAGCGGTGTGCGGCATCGTCGTCCATATAGCGCCTCGAAAGGTGACATACCAATACTGGCCTGGTAGCTGTTATTGTATGAAAACTCTACCAAGTGCAGATGGCTCTCCCATGATCCTCCGAAGTCCAGCACGCAAGTCCTCAGCATATCCTCCAGTGTCTGCATCGTCCTCTCGGACTACCCATCTGTCTGCGGGTGGTACGCCGTACTGAACTTGAGCCTACTGCCCAACTCCTCCTGCAAGCTCCTCCAGTAGTGGGATGTGAATCTACTGTCTCTGTCTGACACGATGCTCACCGGTACTCCGTGTAGGCGAACTATCTGCTGCATGTATAGCTCCGCCAACTTCTCGGTGGAAAGTCCCACCTTGAAGGGTATGAAGTGCGCACACTTCGTCAGCCTGTCTACGATGACCCAGATGGCATCCTTCCCTCCTTGGGAACGAGGAAGCCCTGAAACGAAGTCCATCGTAATATATTCCCACTTCCACTCAGGAATGGGTAACGGCTGCAACAAACCAGCTGGCCTCTGGCGCTCCGCCTTGACCTGCTGGCAAACTAGGCATCTCGAGATGAAACGTGATACATCCCTCTTCATCCCGTGCCACCAAAGATGTTCCCGCAAGTCACGGTACATCTTGTTAGCACCAGGGTGAATAGAATATCTCAATCGGTACGCCTCCTGCAAGACTGCCTCTACTAGATCTCCCTTCGGCACGCACAATCGGCTGCCATGTCTCAGGGATCCATCCTCTGTTATAGTGAAGTCATCCAGCAATCCAGCTAATGCCTGGTGTCGAAGTCTGCGAAGGCTCTCATCTGTAGACTGTGCCTCCCGGATCTGCTCCATCAAACCTGACTGAATGTCAAGCGCCATCATCTGTATCACTGATCCTGGCCGAACTAGCTCGATACCTAGCTTCTCCAGATCCTCCCGCAAATGTCGATCAATTATCAGGTACCATGCCATCGGATGCCTGCTCAGCGCATCCGCCACCACATTGCCTTCCCGGGGTGATACTGTAAATCGATGTCGAAGTCCTTCATCAACTCCAACCATCATCTTTGCCTCATGTTCAGCTCTTTCTGCGTAAACACATACTTCAAGCTTTTGTGGTCAGTAAAGATTTCCACACGCTCTCCGTATAAGTAATGTTTCCATAACTTGAGTGCAAAGATCACCGCAGCTAACTCGAGGTCATGGGTAGGATAATTCCTCTCATGAGTCCGCAATTGCCTAGATGCATAAGCAATTACTTTCCCATGCTGCTATAGAACACATCCTAGCCCCTTCTCAGAAGCATCACTGTAAATGGTGAAACCTCCAGAACCTGAAGGTAAAGTCAAAACTGGAGCAGTCGTCAGCCTCCTCTTCAGCTCCTCAAATGCTGTCTGGCAGTCCTCATACCAAATGTACTCTGCGTCCTTCCGCGTCAGCTTCGTCATGGGTTCAGCTATCCTAGCAAAGTCCTGGACGAACTTTCTATAATAGCCTGCTAAACCCAGAAAGCTTCTGATCTATGAAACTGACGTCGGAGCCTTCCATGTCTCAACTGCAGCAATCTTCCTGGGATCCACCGAGATTCCATCTCCAGTGACTACATGGCCGAGAAACTCCACTCGGTCTAAAAAGAACTCGCACTTCGGCAATTTGGCAAACAATCTCTCCTGCCTCAGAATCCCCAAAACTATCCGTAAGTGCTCTGCATGCTCCTCTGGCGTCTTCGAGTATATCAGGATGTCGTCGATAAACACTACGACGAAGTTATCCAGATACTGGTGAAATATCTTATTCATCAAGTTCATAAAGACAGCTGGCGTATTTGTGAGACCAAATGGCATCACCAGAAACTCGTACTGCCCGTACTTCGTGTTGAACGCCGTCTTCTGGATGTCTGCTGGCCTAACCTTCACCTGGTGGTACCCGGATCTCAAATCTATCCTGGAAAACACCTTCGCCCCGCTCAATTGGTCGAACAAATCATCTATCCTGGGCAGAGGATATTTGTTCTTGATAGTGATGGCATTCAAGGCCCAGTAATCAATACACAACCGGACTGTACCATCCTTCTTAGGCACAAAGAGCACTGGTGCTCCCCATGGAGAAGCACTGGATCGAATGAAACCCTTTTTCAACAGGTCATCAATCTGCTCTTTCATCTCTATGGCCTCCTTGGGATTCACTCTATAGCAAGCCCGGGATACTGGTGATGAACCCGGCACTAGATCTATAGTGAACTCCACATCTCTGTCAAGCGGAAGTCCTGGAAGATCCTCTGGGAATAGATCCATAAACTCCCTAATGATAGGGTGTGGCGGTGCTGCGTCCCCGACTGTAGCACAACAGTTTGGCTCTAGGCTGATCTCCGGCCCTGTCCTCCTGACACTGAATGGTGTTGTGCCTGGGGGACTGAACAAAATACTACCCTCATATCAATCTATAGATGCATGGGCATAGCTAAGCCAGTCCATCCCCAATATCATATCATAACCGGGGAGCGGCATCACAAAGAATCGCCCTCTGAACTCTCTCCCGGCTATAAAAATAGAACATCTATAGATAGATCTAATAGGCACTGGTCCTCCTCCCGTCATCACTCTACTAATCTCCGCAGTAGGTGTAGCTACTAGATGATGTTTATGCATAAACTCTAATGACAGGAAGCTATGAGATGCACCAGAATCAAACAAACATACAGCTAGAAAAGTATACAAATAAACATGACCTGTGATGACGTCAGCTAAGTAATCCGGCTCCGAAACCTGCTCCGGCTCCGGCTCAATGGCTAGACTATAAACCCTCCCCTGAGGTCCCTTCTGCTGCTGCAGATGCTGTCCGAACCTCTGCTGCTGAGTCGGGAGCAGTCCTCTAGTCTTCGCTACCGGGCACTCTCGAAGCTGATGGGTGGCAGACCCACAAGCCAAACATTGCCCCAACTTCTTCCTGCAGATGGAAGCGTCGTGGCCTACCCTCTTGTAGAATGCACAAAAACCTCCCTTCGGCTGCTGTCGGGGTCCCGGGGCTCTAACTGGCGGGGTCTGATGATGTGGTGTAGGGGGACGGTAAGTCTGCTATGGTGTCGGCGCTCTCTGCTGGAAAGCCTGACGCTTGGACGGTCCCTTATGATGTACATAAGCCGGCCTCTTGCATGACAGAAGACGCTCCTCGATGCTCCGGGCTAACTCTAGGCTCTGGTAGTAGTCAGTCGTACCGTTCGCCACTATAAGAATGCCAATGTCTGGAACTAGACCATGGCAAAACCTACGGGTCATCTCCTCTGGATCAGCAACCAGACTAGGAGCAAAACGGCTCAGGCGACTAAACTCTCCCGTATAGTCATCAACAGAACGGTTCCCCTGCTGGATGTTCTGGAATCGTAGCCCCATGGCTACTCTAGCAGTGGTCGAGAAGAATTTCTTCTTGAACTAGGTCTTGAACTGGTCCCAGGTGGCTCTACCTCTCGCGAACAACGGCTCATTCCTGAACCAGACTCCGGCTAAGTCTATCAGCAGAAATCCTGCTGCCTCGACCTGAAGGTCATCCGGCATCCTAACTCCCAGAAGCTTCCTCTCTACAGAATCTAGCCAGTCATCAGCTACTACTATGCCCTCAGTCCCTGAGAACTCCTTGGGATTCAGACCCATGAAGTCCTTGACCGTCCCCGCTCTCTGCCGCGACTCTACATATGGTGGGACTGCGGGACGTCCCTCAGAACGCTCCATGCTCTGGCGGAGTAGGGTAGTCTGCTCCTGATGGGTTGTTAGGAACCCCTGGATCAGTGTGAGCAGCTGGGTCCCGTCGAGAGTGACGGAAGCCTGGGTGGGTATAGTGATAGGGGGTGGTAGAAGTATCGGGTCCTGCCGGGACTGGGATGTGGAAGGTGGTATCTGGGTCTGTGGATCTGTGGAGTGGAAGAATATGGTAGGTGGAGGTGTATCAGTCAACTGGTCAGCTGACTGGATATGGAGGGCCCCATTCTCGGGGGTAACATACTTGGACGAGCGAGTAAGCACCATCTAAATTACACATAAAAAGACTTATAAGGACTTATTTAAAGTAAGCAATCATATGCAAGAAAATCTAATTATAATAGCAAACATGTGATGTATTTCCTATGTTGCTATCCTAGCATTCCTCTAAGTGTTCTAAGCGTCTTTCCTAATGTTGTCTAATTACCTCAAGTTCCTAATTGCAGGCATGCTTGGTACAATAACGTAACCAAACAGTTTAGTCAGGACCTGCATGGGCCACCACTAAAAATATGTCACGACCCGCTACCCAAATTGTTGGGCCAGGCCGAGTCATGCCCAGCCTACGTTGAGATAAAACATAGTAAGCTGTTCTAAAGACAATAGGATAAGACTAAATGTGCTAACAGTTCTATAAGTGAAGAAGAATCATAAATGCTCCAAACACAAAAGTCGTCGTATATAGTAAAATATCCAAGTACAAGTAAACTGAAATGTAAAACTGGATACATGTCCAGTTACAAAATGATATAGTCTAATACATGTCTACTCTCAAAAGTCTAAGTAAACAAAAGCCAACTAGGCGAGGTTTCCTGCAGGAACATCCTCGTAAAGCAGAGCCGGGTCCTCGGCAGTATCTCCATAGTATGTGTCACAGAGTAACTCCTCCTCAGTAAGGACACCTACAATGTTATCCTGTCAGGACGGAAGCAAGTACTAAATCTAACAAACATATAATACTGATCATGTGATGAAAAGGAAATGACATATCATGTTGGTTCAGTTTTAGGTATGTTTTAGCATGGCGATAGATATACATTTTAAAGTTTAAAACTGTAGTAGGTGAGTGCAGTCAATAGGTAATCAGGATGTACAGCGGTACATATCAATTTTCTGATGTGCACATACGTACACATAACGGCATCGGTGTATATCCATACACAAACGCGGGACCAGACATACGACACAGATACATATAGAATGTAACGGTGCTCGGTAAATACATAGGAGAAGGGGGTCATGATCACGTACACTACTAGCAGTTTCCCCTTAACCCGTTATTTAAGCATGTGAGAGATTATGAGATACTGTATAAACATGGTAGAAACTGAAAGTATACAACATGTGAAGTTCTAACTTGCTACCCCAAGGATCAGCATTTAACATGGTTGGTGATTCACAGTTTTATGGTTTATAGCAGTATGTAAAGTTCGTAGAAAGTACTTGCCTCTAGCAAAGCAAAAAAAACAAGCTGCGATAACAATGCTATGGATGTCTGGTAGCTCGTCACTGTAGAAGTAAATACAACAACTTAGTTTTACACTAAGCTAAGACACTAGGACACTAATCTGTGAAACACGACTTGTGACTGGGCACCTAGCCAAAATGATGACTTGGCATAGGAGACCAATGTGGGGTGACACACTATGTTAACTAACTTTCTAGGGTCTTATACTAGTGAGGGATGGGGTTCAACACGACTAAAACTCCAAATAACACAAAAGGCTACAAGTCGTAATTAATCAATAAATAAATCAAAAGATCATTGTGTTCTAACAATTTTAGAGATAGGCAAAACTAGTTTTTCTTAAAGTAAAGTACTAAAGTGATCCTTGTTAATCATAGAAATTTATTATAAATTTTCTGGAATTTATTAACCAGTACAGTATTTTATAAAACAGTTTTCCTAAGTATACAGAAAGTGAGTTTTGGTTTCATATGCCAAACTAGTGGCAAAACAGTAAATTAAATACTACAAAAATTATACTAAATTAGCTAACTTAACATAGTATCTAAAAACTATTTTTCATAATTTTAGCAGTACTCTAAGTATTTTTAGAAAATCAAAACAGCATTGCACACAATAATTAATTATCTGCGTATTTTGTCCATGTATATAATTTGAACCAAAGTTCAAATACAGGACCCAAGGCCATGAATCAAGTCCAATATGACTTGTACAGTCTTGAATGTGTGAAAACACATTTGGGCCCAAATACCCATGCTAGGCTTGGACACCAAATGGTTGCAGTAATTTAAATTACAAAAATACTAGGTGATAGGACTGCAAAATAAATATTAATATTTTAATAAGGCTAATTTGTACAAAAGAATACATACCTATGCTAAAGTATATATAGATATATAAGGAAAAATACTTAATTTATTGAGTATATATTATATTTACAAATATATATATACATAAGAAAACACTTTAATAATATAGTGTATATATATATATATATACGTATGAAAATATATATATATTAACATATGTATATAGAATTTACTAACTATAAAATATATACATATATATTAAATACTGTTAAAATACAGTATATATATATATATATATCTACTATATATATACATATATATATATATATATAAAAAAATAAAAATAATATATATATATATATATATATAAAATACAAAACAAAAGAAAAGAAAACAGAAAAGAAAGAAAAGGAAACAGAAAGAAAAGGGGCTCGAACCCTGTCCTCAGGAAGGGGGGGATGTTTAAACGGGTCGGGCTGGCCAGGGTCAGCCCGAGCTCAGTGTTAGGGTTAGAGTTTAGGTTAATTTTATTAGGTTTCGGTTAGATTAACAATAAAAAAAATATAAATATCGGCCCTGTGTCCTGACAGTTAGGGACACAGGAGTCTAAGTGTCCGGGTCGATTTGACACGCACGACACAAGTTTTTACGTGTCCAGTTCTACACTTGTGTTCGTCAGGACACGGCGAACATCATACGCCCAACACAGACACGTACGACACTCACGACACTTGCCACTTACGTGTCCGGCGGTTGATGGGGATTCGGGGTGCTGGCGGGCGGAGGGACGTTCGGGACGGCGGCGCTCGGTGGCGACGCGTTCGCCTTGGCCGGCGCGTCGAATGGTGGTGGTCGCGGCTGTCGAAGTCGACCGTGGAGGCTGGACGGGGAAGCTCGCCGGAGTTAGGGTTAGGGCTTGAGGTTTTTGGGGAAGACGGTGGCGTGGGCGGCGTGGTGGGGTTTTAGGGTTAGGGTTTAGTCTGGGGAGAGAGGGGGTCTGTGGGGTTTTTATAGGGGCTAAGGCGGTCGGCTGGCCGGAAATGGCGGGGGCAGGGCGCGCTGGCGGTCGTCGTCAGCCGGGTCGTCGGGGGATGGGTAGATTAGGTTTGCGTTTAGGTCCCCGTAGATTAGGATATTACAGTTAGGTCCCTAAGTCACTAAATGCAAATATAATTTGCATCCACCATTAAAAACAATTCATTAATTACAAAATACTATTATAATAATTAAATAAATTGCATACTGACATAAAAAATTCTAAAAATTACAGAATGATATTAAAACAATCTAATTAATTGCAAAAGTTAATTAAAATATTTTAGAAAATTGCAAATTGATATTTTAACATTTAAACTCATTTAAATTTTATTAAAAATTCTAGAAAAATTCCTAAAAATCATAATATATTTTAGGCTAAAAATGACATTAATAATTAATTAACAATTTAAAATTTTGAAAAACAGGGGCTTACAAGGCAAAATGGGCGTATAATATCTAATAAATATCAAAAGCGTACGCACAAAAGCACGCACGCTCAAGGGGTGAAAAGTCACGCAGGCTCACTCAGGCTCACTCAAGGCAGCGTGCGTGAAAAGTCACGCAGACTCAAGGGAAAGCTGCGTAAAAGTCACGCAAGCTCAAGGAGAGAGCTGCATGAAAGTCACGCAAGCTCAGGAGAGAGCTGCTGAAAAGTCCGCAAGCTCAAGGAGAGAGCTACATGAAAAGTCACGCAAGCTCAAGGAGAGAGTTGCGTGAAAAGTCACGCAAGTCAAGGAGAGACACGCCCAATAGGAAGCGTGCTCAAACAGGACACACTGTTCACTCTTTTCTCCAAACAGCCAAACACCATGGCTGAACCCAAACTTCAAAGCATCATAACTTGGCCATCCGAACTCCAAATCCAGATTTCCAAAGTTCCAACTTGGTGAAACTGAATGCTCTTCTACATGGAAGCATCAAAACCCATAAAATCTAACTAAAGTAGATCAAACCATGCAAAATCCAAAATGATTAAAACCTAGATCTACAAAAATCAAAGCTTCAAAATGGAAATTTCTAAGTTCTAAACTAGTATAGAATGAGGAGAAGAACATGTTTTGGCAAATAGTTTTGTAAAAAATCATTGACAAAATTATGGATCCATCTCTTGAGCAAGTTGGTACTTACCTTGGTTGGTGGAGGAAGTAAATGAGAGGAAGTAAATGAGATAGAGAAATGAGATGAGTTATATATAAAGATCTTGGACCCATGGGTTCATGATGAACCAAAGGGTTCATGATGACCATTGGTGAACCAAGAATGGGTTACCCAAACGAGCCAAAAACTGTAGGCCCAAATGCAGAAAATAAATTAGGAAATAATATTTTGTCAAATATTTTTGGGAATGCATGAAGAAATACAGCATAATAAATATAGTAAAATACAAGGTAAATACCAATTTATCGGTTTACGATTAGAATATGTATTCCAAGATCGGGGAGTGACAGCGCAGTTAAGCATATCTTCTGATATCTTAAAGGCACTTCTTCTGTTGGCTTATGGTGTCCCAAAACCACATCATTTGAGCTAACCCGGTTATTCTGATACTGATTTACCGGATGCAAAGTATAGAAAAAGCACTAGCGCACATGCATTTCCTAGGAAAAGCTCAGTCTCTGGTTTAGCAAAAAGCAAAATTCTGTCACATTATCAACAATCGAGGATGAGTACATCATCGCAGGACGTTGTTGTGCACAAATTTTGTGGATGAAGCAAACATTAGAAGACTATGGATTGCATTTTTCACACATACCTATTTTCTGGGAACACTAGTTCTATTAATTTGACTAAGAATCCAATGTCACTCTCGTACTAAACATATCGAGATTCGACATCACTTTCTTAGAGATCATCAACAAAATGGAGAAATAGACCTTGTATACGTAGACACACAGAATCAATTAGCTGACATACTCATAGAACCTCTAGCAGAAGATCGTTTCAATTATTTATGTCAAGAATTAGGAATTTTAGATGTCAATAATATTAATTAATTTATTTTATGAATTAATTTATTCAATACTCATTAACTGTTTTCGAGACAAGCCTAAAAAGAGTCTGTCTGTCACCACTACTACGGTCGAAGCGAAGCGGATTTAAGAGTTCCCTGGTGAACCTCCGTTAGCTGGGACAACTCCTAACCTAATTTGAGACCGATGCTGAGTAAAGAATATTAATTTATAAAACAATATTAATATTATTTGTAGAAGCATGGAAAAAAACATAATTGTCCATGCGGCTCAGAACAAGAAAACTCATGCGGTTCAAAAACAGACGAGCTTCATGCGGCTCAAGAGCATCATGAGGTTCAAAGTCACCAACTTGGACATGCGACTCAAGCAACACCACGTGGCCTTCTACGGTTCGCTTCTACCATTGGCCATTAAGCAAAGGCCCTATTTAATGCTCTGACATAAAGGAGGACTGACGGCTCTGACATAAAGCTGCAATAATGACTATGTCATAATGGTAGACTCCTAGGGAAACGAAGAAATCTCTGACACAATCTATCAGACCCCAAAATCCTTCATGCGGCCTTGACACGTGGAAGTCACATACGTCTCAGGCAGAGGCCACCCCATGCGGCTCAGGTAGAGGCCACCTCATGCGGCTCAGGCAGAGTCTACCTATGCGGCTCATGAGGACTATCTTTATGCGGCTCACGAGGACTATCTTCATACGGCTCACTGAGAAGCCACCCATCATGCGGTCGCCTACGCTCATGCGGCTCAGATCATATCCATACGGTTCAAATGTTCATAGGCCACGCCCAAGCAGCCTTGTTACGTGCCAGTTTATGCGGCTCAGTAGGGAACAATCCCCATGCGGTTCGGATTTTCTAAGTGGCTCGCGGTTAAGACACGTGGCAGAAGATTAGTTTTTTCCGCATCCCTACAGCTAGCAGCATAATAATAGTAAGACACGTGGCATCAAATTGATCAAGATTCATCAACAAATCCAACAACCAGGCTTAGTGCCATCCTTATAATCGTTGGATCAAATCAGATCATTTGCAATCATGCAAATTGAACACGTGGCGAGAGATCCGAGCTTGGCATAACAATCATGATTTATAGCAATCATCATTAATTGCCCACAGAGATTTGATGCAATCCACATTAATTGCCTAGATTTGCTACGATCAGAATTAATGGCTCAGATTAATTAATCTTTAACCGCCGACTTCTCAAGGAGGCAATCATTGAAAACCTTAATAATCGCATCCCACTCCTATAAATAGCAAGGTGCCATTCCCTTACAGGAGAGGATTTTGGAGAGCACCTGGAGAGACTTGAAAAGAGCGCAGAGAGACAAAGGCACACGCAGAGGGCATCCTGAGAGCATTTCTTCCCCGGAGCCAAGGCTGTACCTGATCGTCCAAGGAGTAAGGCAAAGCTGCCGTCGCTTTCCCGAGCCTCTACCGTCACCCCTCCATAATCTAAAATAAACAATTGTGCTTAGATTGCTGTACCTAGGTTTTCGTCCCTAGGTTTTCTTTGTACAAGCTAGTTTGTATTGTGAAGTAAAAGTCCAGTCCTCGATATAATTGTTCTGTTCTTTTATAATTCATGGCAAACACGATGGCGACTCAGCTGGGGACAAACTTCTCCACGGCTGAGGAGTTGGTGATGCAATTATGCAGCCAAACTTGGCTCCACACAACAGAAGATGATCGTCCGCTTCGACCAACAGGCGTTTGAAGAAATGCTCTCCGACGGGAGCGCTGGCCCGGTCCAGAAGCGAACCCGCACGAAGAAAGCTCTCAGGGAGTGGAGGCCAAAGTTATTTGCTCCTCCCCAAGCTCTGACGAGTACTCTCTGCTGTCCAAGACGGTGAAGGCAAGTCCCATGCGGCTCCACTTCAAACCATAGAGGACTCTGCTGTCCCAAGTCCGGCAGAGGAAAGCACTACGATGCTGGACTTGCAGAGGCAAAGTAATTCTATGTGCTCCAAGAAAAAGCCGAACAAAGGTACTAGCCAGGCTGAAGACTCATGCGGCCGAGATTGCCAGCCGCAAGCACGATGTCTATGCGGCCGAAACTGCCAGCCGAATGCATAACACTCATGCGGCTAAGATTCCCAGCCGCATGGAGAAGACTTATGAGGCTGAGACTTCCAGCCGCATGAAGAAAGCCTATGCGGCTACGATTGCAGCCGCATGAAGACTGTTGATTCCAGCCGCATACCGCCTGCTCTACGCGCTCAGTCTTCGATCGCCTCTCCTATGGTCCTAATTTCTCATGCTCCTGAGAAAACATGTCTGACTCTCTCCAGCACCACTTACACTCTTCCTACTATGTGCACTCATGCACTAGAGTGAAGAAGACTAGGACAGCGCGAGCTTGGCGAGCTCAGTCCGTGTCACGCCCCAGAACCAGAATACTAGAGAGCGGGGGCGAACATAGCCAGCTACGTATATTGAAATGAAGTCCATCTCGCTATACGGTTACGGCTGTCTAGATATGAGGGTTTACTACAAGCCAACGGTCTCTTAAGGTCAAGCCTATTGTCTCAATCTCAAGCAACATAATATAATTACAAGATGTTTGACCACCAAATATACAATAAAAGATGTCCCAAATATTACATATCAGCTGATCATGAAGCTAGTCATACAAAATGCTAGGACTAGCAAGAGTTAAGTCGTACATGATCAACCCTAGGATTTGTTAATCATGTTTACAGCCCTAGGCAGACAGTAAGTAAAGGTGCATCGAGCTAACAGGTGCTCGTCGGCTAAACGCTTCAAAAGAATAATTTTACAATAGAGTGAGAAACAAAATAGAAAACCCACTCGTTGCCCGGTTCCTTCTAGTCGCCACCATCGGGCTGGAGGTTCGGTAGATCCTCGGGTGCTACTCCGAAATCTGGCCATATAAAACCAGCTGGTCAAACCCCAGAAAGAGCAAGTGCACAAAGGAGGCCACAAAAATAAGAACAAAATCTAGAATATCAGAACATAAGAAAAAAAGAAAAGTACAAGTAAGTAAAGAGAACAATAAGACAATAAACGACTAGGGACGTGGAACCATTCCGGGAACCAGGTTACTACCCTTCAACCAAACAAGGACCAGGGTTGTAACCCTTCGCCTGAATAGCACTCTGTCTCTACACATTTATTGTTAAGATAAGTAAAACAATCATGCACAGGAGTAACCGGGTACAGGGACTAGACGAGACTAAGACAGGGCTGGACACCATCCATTCACAAGCGGCCAAGCAATTAATACGGCTTACTACTTTAACTAACTAGGGTTATCACAAGCCTAATTACCAACAAGATGAATGAGAATTCTCCAGTCCCAAGCCCTGCAGACTATCTAGTTATCCTTCCGCGGGTTGAGAGTATGGTTGGGTACATCTCCCAGGAGACGATATACCCTTAGGTGACTTAGAGGGTGCAACACATGACAGTGTGCTAGAAATGTGCTCTACTCGTCGGCAAGCTACAAGTCCAATTAAAGTGCCCAGATAACGAGATTGCCTGTGACTGGAAATTCTTCATGAACTATAGTTAGATCTAGTCATTAGCCTAATCCATATTCAGTGTGAATCCCTGACCGTGGGAACCAGGGAGTCACGTCCTAGACATGATGCAAGACAAGACAAGTAGATTGCACAAGCAAGCAAGTAGGAACACCCACGGTGTCAGAGTTGTTTACAAGAGTCAAGTTAGCTATCGCAACGGCATCGAGTCAAGTCAGGTTACAAGTTACAAGCTAAGTCAAGTCAAGTTACAAGTTACAGTCAAGAGTGCGCCGCCACAGGCCACTATGAAGTTATCAGGCTACAAGTCAAGAATGCACCTCATCGGGTCATTTTCCAAAAAATCAGAAAGTACTAGGATCATGAATCACAGAAATCACGAAAACCGTACTAGTCATAGTAAATACTGAAAACCGTGTCAGGTCGTATTGGGTCAAGGTAGTCGTGCTGTGTGGAACAAGATCTCAAAACCTAATCCACAAAAGAGAAGCCAAGTCCAAGAAATAAAACCAAATCATCATGGCAAGGGGGTTGCGCAGGGGTGAATGGAGCAGGAGATCAGAGGGTTGGGTTGGATTGCGCCAGGATAGATGGCGCTGGATTGAGCTGCGCAGGGGACGAAGTGCGCAGGCTGGATGGCGCAGGGGTTAGACTGCTAAGTCAGATTGCGCTTGGATCCAAGTGCGCTGGGTGGGGTTGCGCAGAGATTGAACTGCGCAGGACCCAGGGGTGCTGGAAGCAAGCGTAAGTCGACCCAGCGCTAAGGAGCACTGGCCGAGGGGAGAGCTGGCACATCTGGCCTTGTGCTAAAGAGCGCAGGCCGAGGGGGAAGCTGGCGCAATCTGGCCTTGCTAAAGAGCGCAAGCCGAGGGGGAAAGCTGGCAATCTGGCCTTGCGCTAAAGAGCGCAGGCCGAGGGGTCTTCTTCTCCAAGGCTGAGAAGAACTTCTCAAGAACACCAAAACTTCAATCTTTCATATCTTGGCCAAATCAAAACCAAATCTAGATTTTCAAAGTTCTAACTTGGTTAAAATTGAATCCTCTTCCACATGGAACATCAAAACAATAAAATTACAAGTTTAATAGATCAAAACCAAGAATTTCCGAAAATAGTTAAAACCTAGATCTAGAAAAATAGAAACTCCAAATCACAAAATGCCAGGTTCTAATGTTGTTCACCAAGCCTAATCTAGCTAATGGATAAATAAAATAGGGTTCTCATGTGGTGGCAAGGTGCACTTGCCAATGGTGTTGGTGTTGTGTGGAGGAAGGAAGAAGATGGAGGAAAATAAATGAAAGTAAAGAGGAGAAAGAAAAGTTAGTGGATTTAATGGGGGGGGGTGTGTTGTGTTGAGGGTGGAGTTTAGCTAAGGGTGTTCCATGCATATTAAACCAAACCAAACCAATCCTACTCCACAAAATCAAACCAAGCCATGTCAAAACCCATTTTACGAGAAAACCAAATCTGCAAGTCGAACCAAAATACAATTACAGGCCAAAATCCGAGAAAAGAAAATACAAGTCCGAAATACATGCAAGCTTAATTCAAATTCATATTCCGAATATGGGCATTACAACTCTACCCACCTTAAAAGAATTCCATCTTCAGAATTTTAATCAAGGAGCTAGAGATTGCCACGACAAGCTATACTAAGCACCAGCAACTACATTAAGCAGTTCAATCATACAATCATACATGCAAGCAAGGGATGGAAAGCATAAGGTATAAGGTAGACATTATACCTTACGAGTCAAACAAGTCGGGATATCGCGATCGGATGTCGTCCTCACGCTCCCATGTTGACTCACTTAGAGAGTGATGACCCCAAGCAACATGACTAAACTAATAGTCTTGTTCTTGAGTATCTTCTCTCTCCGGTCCAATATAGACACGGGCCTCTCCTCATACGAAAGGTTGGTACCAACAACCAATTCGAATGGTCTAGGATATGGCTCGGGTCCGGGACGTACCATCGTAATTAGGATACATGGAATACATCATGCACCTCACTCAACGACGGCGGAAGAGCAAGACTAGGACACATCTCCTACTCGCTCCAGGATATCGAACGGCCCTATATACCTAGGGCTAAGCTTTTTTGCACGCCAAAGCGAATGATGCCGCGGTTAGGCGAGATCCTAAGGAATACATGGTCGTCGATAGCAAACTCTAAGGATGTCGATCATCGGCCCAATGTCGCTGGCGATCTTGGGCAACTCGAAGATGATCCCTGACTTTTGACTATTTCAACTGTCTGGCAATCATTTCTGGACCGAGCATCTGCCTTTCTCCGACATTATCCCAAGCTAGCGGGGATTGCACTTCCTACTGTACAGAGCCTCGAATAGTGCCATCTGGATGCTGGCCTGGAAGCTATTGTTGTACGAGAACTCCCCCAGGTGCAGGTGATCCTCCCACGAACCACCGAAGTCAAGGGTACAAGATCTTAACATGTCTTTAAGGGTCTGGATTGTGCGCTCTGACTGGCCATCTGTCTGCGGATGATATGCCGAACTGAACTGGAGACAATTTCCCAAACTCTCTTACAGGCTACGCCAAAAGTGTGACGTAAACCTTGAATCTCGGTCCGAGGTGATACTGACGGGTATACCGTGAAGCCAGACATCTGCCTGTGGTATATCTCTGCCAACTGAGCCTTGACTGCCCAACTCTGAATGGGAGAAAATGAGCCACCTTTGAGACGGTCAACTATAACCCAAATAGCATCTCGACCAGCTGGGGATCTAGGCAATCCAGTCACAAAATCTATGGTCATGCTCTCCTTCCATTCTGGAATCGGCAAGGGCTGAAGAAGTCCAGCGGGCCTCTGATGTTCAGCTTTAACTTGTTGGCAAACCAAACACCGAGAGACAAACCGGGCTATCTCCCTCTTCATGCCATTCTACGAGAAATGCTGACGAATATCACGGTACATCTTCGTATCACCGGATGAATAGAATACTGCAAGCTGTGAGCTTCTGCCATGACATCCTGTCTGATATCTCCACTGGGTACACAAAGACGAGTGCCGTGCCGAAGTGTACCATCTTCATGAATGCACAACTCTGGTCTTCTTCCTGCCTCATACTCTGCTATGAGCCGCTGAAGCTTGGAATTGTAGACTGCGCCACCCGGATCCTCTCAACTATGCTGGACAGAACCTGTAGACTAGCCATCAATGCCATACTGGTAGGAAGAACCACTTCAATTCCCATCTTCTGAAGATCTACCAATAACTCTGGTTGCGCCGTCAGGAAATAAACTCCGGCTCTCCTGCTCAACGCATCTGCTACAATTGGCCTTCCTGGGTGATACTGCAAGTCCACATCGTAGTCCACCAGTAGCTCGAGCCATCTTCTCTGCCGCATATTAAGGTCCTTCTGGTTAAAAACATACTTCAGGCTCTTATGATCCGTAAATATCTCCACTCTGTCTCCATACAAGTAGTGCCGCCAAAGCTTAAGTGCAAACACTACTGCTGCCAGCTCTAAGTCGTAGGTCAGGTAATTCTTCTCATGATCACGAAGTTGACGTGATGCATAAGATATTACCTTCCCATGCTGTATCAAGACACACCCCAATCCTCTGGCTGAAGCGTCGCAATAAACTGTGAATCCTCCGGTCCCATCTGGAAGCGTGAGAAAGGGAGCCGTTATCAAACCTCGCTTCAACTTCTCAAATAATTCCTGGAACTCTGCTGTCCAAGTAAACTGCACATCCTTGCGGGTCAACTGGGTCATCGGCGCTGAAATCCTCACAAAATCTGAAACGAATCGCCGGTAGTAGCCGGCCAATCCAAGAAGCTGCGAACTTCTGCATTGAACTAGGTACTGGCCATGACTCGATAGCCACAATCTTCTGGGGATCCACTTCTACTCCTCCTCGAGTAATAATGTGACCCAAGTACGAAATGCGATCGAGCCAGAACTCGTATTTACTGAACTTGGCGTACAACTGATGCTCTCTAAGCGTCTGAAGGACGACTCTGAGATGCTGCTCATTCTCTGCTTCGCTCTTGTAGTAGACCAGGATATCATCTAGGAACACATCACGAACTGATCCAAGTAGGGCATGAAGATACGATTCATGAGGTCCATGAATACGGCCGGCATTGGTCGCACCAAAGGGCATAACAAGGAACTCCCAATGCCCATACCTAGACCGAAAAGCTGTCTTCGGGATGTCCGCTCTCTGACTCTGATCTGGTGGTACCCTGACTGTAAGTCTATCTTCGAGAACACTGAAGCCCCTTTTAGTTGATCAAACAAGTCATCTATCCGGGAGAGGGTATCTGTTCTTGATTGTCACTGAGTTCAAGGTACGATAATCTACACATAGCCTGGACGTACCATCCTTCTTTTTCACAAGAAGCATCGGGGCTTTCCAAGGCGATCCACTTGCACAATGAATCCCTTGGTCCTGAGTTCTTCAATTATCTTGTACAAAATCTCCAATTCTGAGGCCGCCATCCTGTAGACTCGCTCTGATACTGGTGCTGTTCCAGGGATCAAGTCTATAGTGAACTTAATCTCCCGCTCTAGCGGCATCCCTAGAAGTTCCTCTGGAAAGACATTTGGAAACTCTTCAACTATCCGGGGCAACTGCACTGTTGCTACTGCCATCCGTAATACAGGGAAGATGGTTCCACTGCGCCTCTGGAAAATGAAAACTCTGGCTCGCCTGGAATACTAAAGACAACCCTGCCAACATGGCAGTCTATCCTAGCATACTGGTTCCTCAACCAATCCATGCCTATGACTACATCATAGTCTGCCATATGGAACTCTATGAATCTAGCGGGAAACTTCTACCGCTAACTACGATCCGACACGAGAAAAACACTCGATCTACACCCACAAGACCATTACCAATAAGTATATTTAGCCTCACTGATAATGACTCTGGCTCCAATCCTATCCGTGTCGCGAATAGTGCAGACATGAATGAATGCGATGCCCAGAATCAAATAATATCGATGCTGGAAAGGAGTTGACGAGAATAGTACCTGCCACTACCTCACCTGGTGTAACTTCTTCATCCATAGCCATCATCGTGGCCTGACCTCTAGCTGCGGGTCCCCTCTGCTGGAAACCTCTCTGCCTGTTTTGCACTTGGGCTTGGGTATACTGCTGCTGGTTCTGCTGATGAAACGCCTGGGCCTGAGGCAACAATGGCCTCGGGTACTGCTGCTGCTGCTTATGTGCTGGTCCCCTAACCGATGGACTTGTTAGGTTAGAAGAGGATGAACTACCCCTATTCGGACAGGCTCCTATCTTGTGATCCGTCGCTCCACAAGCTAGAAACAATCCTTGCGCCCTACGACAATCCACCACTACATGGCCTGGCTTCCCGCAATGAGAACATCCCATCGCGGAAGTCTGCTTTTGCTCTGCTGCTGCGGGTACGTCGGGGTCGAATACTGAACCGACGTCACTGAGGCCGCCCGCCTCGAGTTCCAATGGTCAAACTCCTAGCTGCCGGGGCTAGCTGATGATTGCTGCATCTGACTGTGGGACCGCTTCCTACCTCCGGTCCTATCTACGATCCTCTGGGAGGTATACTCATGCCTCTAGCCGCTCTCAATACTGCGTCGAACGTCTGCTCAACTGCTCAACTGCCGATAAGATCTCCAAATGCAGTCCCTGCTGGAACCGCTGGGCCCTATCAAACTCGGTCGCCACAAAAGTGGGGCAAACCTACGAAGACTTGAAAAGTCAGATGCATAACTGTCGACCGTTCTGCCTCCTTGCTTCAAGTTGGTAAACCTCGTCTGCAGGTCGTACCGAGCCACCGCATCAAAATACTTTGTCTGGAATCTCTCTCTAAACACCGCCCAAAAATGGGTGCCACTAATCCCATGGCTTGTGCTGCCCACCAACTGCGAGCCAAGTCCAGCAACTGCAGGCGTACCACCGCCACCTTCTCATTCTCGGGTGTTCTAGCTGCATCCAGAACCACTTCGGTATCCTGAAGCCAAGCGTCCGCGGCAATCGCATCTTTGCTGCCGTCGAAGAATGGAGGGTTCAAGCGCTTGAAGCTGTTGGCCGCGCTGTTCCCTGGATAACCACCTCTGGTCAAAGCATCTGCCACTGCCTGGTGCAAGGCGTCTCCTCTGCGATCTTGAGAAGCTATCAAGGTCCTGATGAGACCCACCAAGGTGCCATCGTTCGGCTCGGCAGGCTGAACGGATGAACTGGGGGCTCTCCTCCAGTAGGTATAACTCGGGAGGCAACTCCAGAATGTTGGGCTTGATCTCCAGGTTGCTGGTCCACGTGAAGTGCTCCACCTTGCTGATCGGCAGGGTCAGGTACAGTACCGCTGAAAAAGACGACACAGGGAAAACAATGAGGAAGGACTAGGACAGATCAACGATACAAGCATGTGATCAGGACAAGAATCCAGAGATTCAGAGGATAACAGAGATCAAGGACAAATAATAATTGAGACATCTATTCGGTAAACCCTCACAATTCTTGATTGACAAGACCTGCATGGGCCACCACTTAAACCATGTCACGCCCCAGAACTAGAATACTGGAGAGCGGGGGCGAACATAGCCAGCTACGTATATTGAAATGAAGTCCATCTCGCTATACGGTCATGGCTGTCTAGATATGAGGGTTTACTACAAGCCAACGGTCTCTTAAGGTCCAGCCTATTGTCTCAATCTCAAGCAACATAATATAATTGCAAGATGTTTGACCACCAAATATACAATAAAAGGCGTCCCAAATATTACATATCAGCTGATCATGAAGCTAGTCATACAAAATGCTAGGACTAGCAAGAGTTAAGTCGCACATGATCAACCCTAGGATTTGTTAATCATGTTTACAGCCCGTAGGCAGACAGTAAGTAAAGGTGCATCGAGCTAACAGGTGCTCGTCGGCTAAACGCCTCAAAAGAATAATTTTACAATAGAGTGAGCAAACAAAATAGAAAACCCACTCGTAGCCCGGGTTCCTTCTAGTCGCCACCATCGGGCTGGAGGTTCGATAGATCCTCGGGTGCTGCTCCGAAATCTGGCCACACAAAACCAGCTGGGTCAAATCCCAGAAAGAGCAAGTGGCACAAAGGAGGCCACAAAAATAAGAACAAAAGCCAACATATCAGACCATAAGAAAATGAAAGAAAAGTACAAGTAAGTAAAGAGAACAACAAGACAATAAACGACTAGGGACGTGGAACCATTCCGGGAACCAGGTTACTACCCTTCAACCAAATAAGGACCAGGTTTGTAACCCTTCGCCTGAATAGCACTCTGTCTCTACCCATTTATTGTTAAGATAAGTAAAACAATCATGCATAGGAGTAACCGGGTACAGGGACTAGACGAGACAAAGACAGGGCTGGACACCATCCATTCACAAGCGGCCAAAATTACTACGGCTTACTACTTTAACTAACTAGGGTTATCACAAGCCTAATTACTAACAAGATGCAATAAGAATTCTCCAGTCCCAAGCCCTGCAGACTATCTAGTTATCCTTCCACGGGTTGAGAGTATGGTTGGGTACATCGCCCAGGAGACGATATACCCTTAGGTGACTTAGAGGGTGCAACACATGACAGTGTGCTGGAAATGTGCTCTACTCGTCGGCAAGCTACAAGTCCAATTAAAGCGCCTAGATAACGAGATTGCTGTGACTAGAAATTCTCCATGAACTATAGTTAGATCTAGTCATTAGCCTAATCCATATTCAGTATGAATCCTGACCGTGGGAACCAGGGAGTCACGTCCTAGACATGATGCAAGACAAGACAAGTAGATTGCACAAGCAAGCAAGTAGGAACACCCACGGTGTCAGAGTTGTTTTCAAGAGTCAAGTTAGCCATCGCAACGGCATCGAGTCAAGTCAGGTTACAAGTTACAAGCTAAGTCAAGTCAAGTTACAAGTTATAAGTCAAGAGTACGCCGCCACAGGCCTATCAAGTTATCAGGCTACAAGTCAAGCACCTCATCAGGTCATTTTCCAGAAAATCAGAAAGTACTAGGATCGTGAATCACAGAAATCACGAAAACCGTACAAGTCATAGCAAATACTAAAAATCGTGTCAGGTCGTGTTGGGTCAAGGTATTCGTGCTGTGTGAACAAGATCTCAAAACCTAATCCACAAAAGAGAAGCCAAGTCCAAGAAATAAAACCAAATCATCATGGGCAAGGGGTTGCACAGGGGTGAATGGCGTAGGAGATCAGAGGGTTGGGTTGGACTGCGCCAGGATTAGATGGCGCTGGGTTGAGCTGCGCAGGGGGCGAAGTGCGCAGGCTGGATGGCGTAGGGGTTAGACTGCGCTGACTCAGATTGCGCTTGGATCCAAGTGAGCTGGTGGGGTTGCGCAGAGATTGAACTGCGCAGGACCCAGGGGTGTGGAAGCAAGCGCAAGTCGACCCAGCACTAAGGAGCACTGGCCGGGAAGTGTTGCATAATTCGGCATTGTGCTAAAGAGCGCAGGCCGAGGGGGAAGCTGGCACAATCTGGCCTTGCGCTAAAGAGCGCAGGCCGAGGGAGAAACTGGCACATCTGGCCTTGCGCTAAAGAGGGTAGGCCGAGGGGGAAAGCTGGCGCAATCTGGCCTTGCGCTAAAGAGCGCAGGCCGAGGGGGGAAAGCTGGCGCAATCTGGCCTTGCGCTAAAGAGCGCATGCCGAGGGGTCTTCTGTTCCAAGGCTGAGATGAACTTCTCAAGAACACCAAAACTTCAATCTTTCATATCTTGGCCAAATCAAAACCAAATCTAGATTTTCAAAGTTCTAACTTGGGTAAAATTGAATCCTCTTCCACATGGAAACATCAAAACAAGAAAAATGACAAGTTTAATAGATCAAAACCAAGAATTTTCGAAAATGGTTAAAACCTAGATCTAGAAAAATGGAAACTCCAAATCATAAAATTCTAAGTTCTAATGTTGTTCACCAAGGCCTAATCTAGCTAATAGATAAATAAAATAGGGTTCTCATGTGGTGGCAAGGTGCACTTGCCTATGGTGTTGGTGTTGTGTAGAGGAAGGAAGAAGAAGATGGAGAAAATAAATGAAAGTAAAGAGGAGAGAGAAAAGTTAGGTAGGATTTAATGGGGGGTGGGTGTGTTGTGTTGAGGGTGGAGTTTAGCTAAGGGTGTTCCATGCATATTAAACCAAACCAAACCAATCTACTCTACAAAATAAAACAAAACCATGTCAAAACCTATTTTACGAGAAAACCCAAAATCTGCAAGTCGAGCCAAAATACAATTACAGGCCAAAATCCGAGAAAAGAAAATACAAGTCCGAAATACATGCAAGCTTAATTCAAATTCGTATTCCGAATATGGGCATTACAGTCCGCTGTCCCGACCTCTGACCATCCGAACGTTCCACATATGGTTATGCGGGCCTCTGATGGGAAGTTGTACAGAACCACTCGAGTCCAGCCCCCGGCGGTAAACGGACAGAGTGGTTCCCAAAAGTCTCCCAAAATCCAGGGAGCAAACATGGTCGTTCTGAACCCATCTGACTTGCATGAGGCTATCCTCCACAAGCGCAAGGAAAGAGAAGGGGCCTCATGGTACGAAGAGTCCTCCCACGGACGTCACAGCACCCAAGTCATCGTCAACTGCTGTTGCAATAACGCAACGGTACGAGAAGACCGGCAGTCCGTCTTCCAAATACTGCAATAACCATATTCAGAGGATGAGACACTTCCCGTCGTCTCCTGCAACTCTGCTCAGAAAATCCCCGCCGATGGAAGAAGGAAGAAGATAAACATCCCAGCCCGAAGATTTCAACCACTGTGACTAAGAAACTGTCGTCTAAACGGTTGTCCACCACCGGAGTTTTCCAAGGTACCCGTTCGAAGATGAAATCTACTACAGTAGGAGATTCATCATCCACACCACTGGAGGTTACTGAAACTGGGGGTAGCACTCCTCAGAACATCCATAATAATTCGATGTTCCAAGGAGACGAGCCCGGGGAAACAACTCTCTCATTAGATACAGCAGGTGCCGACGTCCCTGAGGACGTCTACGACACTCAAGACGAAGCAAGCTCTGAAGCTGGGGGTACTATTCCTTCTGTGTGCGAACCAGAGGAGAACATTTCCACATAACCCGATGACTTCTCTGTAGAAGGGTATGATTCGGAGGGCACGTCGTCCACCGTCTCTTCCATCTCGACTCGCGTTAGGACGGCGTTCGTGATAAGCGACGATCAAGATGGCCCCAGTGATCGCCAGCGCATCGACACTCTGGAGGCTATACTGCACTTTGGTCAAATCTGTGGATGAGATTAAAGCGGCTCTTCCAACTCTGCAAGGAGGGACGCCTGGCCAAACAAGCGCGGGTCCCGCGGTTAATACGGACTCAAATTCAGTGGCACCAAGCCCGGGCAATAATCCTCCTGAAATGTCGGCTCCAACAGCTGCAGACGAAGCCATAGAGGCAAGAAGGGAGGTTCAGGAGCTCCATGCCATGTTCTACACCTAAGAAAACTGCCAAGACCTCAGGATACGACAACCGTATCCCGCTGCGTAGAGAGATGTTCCCTTCCCACCAAAGTATAACCATTCCACATCAATCCATATGATGGGAGGACCTCCGCAAGCGGTACATCACTTACTTCGAGGTCACCACCGACCATCTGCCCATGACGATGCCATCCTTATACGATTATTCAACGGGCATTAGAAGGGGTCGCCTTCGACTGGTACCACAACTTGCCAGACAACTGCATCCACTCCTTCGCCAGCTTCAAGCACATATTCTTGGAGAGATTCTACGAAGTAGGACAGGACATCACAATGTCCACCCTCATGGACGTCGTTCAAGGGGAGAAAGAGCTGACAAGGAACTATATTGAGCGGTTCCGCCAAACTGCCATAAGTTGCCGTCCGGTAATCTGGATTCCTCCTTAATTAAAATTTACCAAAAGAGACTGCTTCCAACAATCAGCCTCTGGATGGGTGAAAGTCAATTCAAGGACTGGAAGACGTTCATCATCAGTGCCACTAACGCCGAGGACAGATTGAAGAAGGCTCGCCAACTGGGATTGCACATCTCGGAGGGAGAGGACAAGGGCAAGCGCCCTAATACCAACAACAACAATGGTGGTAATTCCTCCAACAATCGGAACAACAAGGGCAAGCAAGCTATGGTGGCAGACACAACCCAGAAGCCTGAGTCAAAACTGGCAGACAAGCAATGGCCGTAAATGACCTACTCCTTCGTAGATAGCCATGTCAAGCCCATCTTGGACATGCTCATACAAGAAGATAGATTCAGCTTCCCTACCAAGATGGGAACCACGGCCGACAGAAATGGAGAACCCAAAGTACTGCCATTACCACCACGACGTCCACCATGCTATACACGACTGCTACCAACTGAAATGATACATCCAACATCTCATCGACTCGAAGGCTCTGGCCATCGATTTTGAGGAGGTAACAGTGGCAGCCAACATGGTGTCCGTACAATTCGGCAGCTTCCCTCCAACAGAGAGTCAAGACAGTGTGGTACCCATCCCTCTGGCGACAATAGAGATTGCTAATCTTCCACTTCCTCGGGATCAGGCTACTGGTCTAGTGCCCCTCACCACATCACGGGGGAAGGTCATGTGGGTCCATCCGGACCTGGTATTTGAGGTGACTCAGTCCACACCACCTTCCATTCGCAAGAAGAAGGGTGAAAAGTCAGATCATGCTGCACAATCTCGACATATGTCAAAGAAGTCACGGCTGTCGTTACCCGGTCTGGGGCACAATCCCAACCTGTGGCTGATAACTCGGCTGAAGATCATCAGCCAGCTACTGCTGATGCTCCAGGACCTTCTCAGCCTCCGACGACCGACAAGCCTAGGCCGAAGGAGACTCGCTTTGAAAAATCCCTCCAAAAAAGAGGCACCTCAGGGGCTGGAGAGGCCCTACAACTTCGACATCTTGGCGCAATTGGCCAACACACCGGCCAAATTGTCATTATTCGAGCTCCTGAGACTCTCCAAGGATGTTCGCGTTGCTTTGAGTGAGGCACTCCAGAATGTCGACCCATATCTAGCTCAGGTCAACCTCATGGGAAAGAGCCCGCCTGCAAATCTCCAAGACAGCGCTTGTACCGGAGCGATGCCCAATATTGTCTTCACTTCGCAGGATATGCTCATCAAAACCAATCTGCATGATCGTCCATTATACTATACGGGATACATCGGTGACATGAAGGCGGATCGGATGCACATTGATCCTGGTTCTTCTATAAGCATAATCCCAATGGGTCTGTTACATCATCTCCGCATCCCTAGGCATCGCCTGACGCCGACAAGCACCGCCATCAGTGGTTTCAATTCGGGCAGGAGCTACCCGATTGGGAAGATCCGCTTGAAGTGCCAAATTGGCGATCTTCAGTCAGAAGTGACCTGTTACGTCGTAGATGCGGACACTTCTTACAATATCCTCCTGGGACGCCCATGGATACACGATTACATGATCGTGCCTTCCACGCTGCACCAGTACTTCAAGTATGTCGACAAACATGGCTTCGTGAGGACAGAATTTGCCGACATCGATCCCTTCAAAGGAGTCGAATCCTACTACTCAGACTCATGCTTATACGAAAAGTCGAAAAACACCTTGGTGAAGGAGATGTGCAAGCTCATGCCGAGACGGCCACAGGATCAGAAGAACCTCTGACGATCCACCTCTAAGCTCGTAAACCTGGCAAATCCGTACCCCTTACGGCCGCTCTGCTTAAGGACGTAATCAACATCTCGGCAAAGAGGGGTAAATGATAATCCGACTACCAAGGTCCGGCCAAGAATCGAGACCCACAATGGAGCCACTGACAATCAGACTACCGGGAGTCGGTCAGCCACAAGCAGAGAAGCTCAATGCCTCTGATAAGCCAATAACGATACGTCTTCCCAAGAAGAATCGTTACCCCGATGCAAAGTCTCGGGCTTCTAGCGAGCCAACAACTCTCCGCCCAGCATCGAGTACCAGCTGGGGGTCGCTAGTTTTCCAACAACTCCACGTTCGACTCCACCAACAGAACCCCTGATGATCAAGCTGCCCAAGTCATCCTCTCAGTCTTCATTTATGTAGGGGGTGGCCGAAGAAGAACCAGAACTGGCCAAGTATGTGGCTGCCCACACTGATGTTCCCTCCGCAGATGATGTAATCCTGCTAGAAAAGATACCTTACTTCATCAATAAAGGGCTATCTTTGAACTACCTCGAGCTTAATAAGCTTTGTACAATGTATGCTATGGAACACGGTATAGGCACTCACCTACACACACAGGTGACAAATGTTTACACCGCAAACCAGCTTACTCCAGTGGAAGATGCTTACCGCATAATCGAGGGAGGGACCATCCAATCATCTTCGGCCGGAAGGACGACCCACAGCCCTTCACCATAGAGAAGGTCGATCTCGAATCAGATGCCGGGAGAATGCCTCTTTATATGTATAGCCCCCAATCCAAATATCTTACGAAAAAATAGGGGTATGATCTGGAGACGATGCCAGGCTTGAACTACGGCACTGGTCGACGATTACCTTTAAAGTCGCCAGTCCCGGTTGGCAAACCACGGGACTACAACAGCAAGACCCGATGTGGATTAGGGTATGTTATGCCCGCAACGACCCCTAAAGTTCAGATGAGGAATGCGACTGGCATTCATATTCAACCAGGTCACTAACATCTGATTCGGATACCAGCATCGGAGACGTATTCAAATAAGTTATTTCAGTCAATATGGCTTTTTGCCGACGCTTACGAAGAAGATGAAGGCATTCCTGAAATCCTTGAGTTAGAGCCGTGGGCCCAACAGCTGGATGCACAATGGAAAAAGAGGTTCGAACGAGAGAACCTCTACTGAAGATGAGGTTATACAGGTTGACCTCGGTAGCGAATCTTCTCCAAAACCAATCTTCGTCAGTAAAAGCCTGACAGACGAAGAGCGAGAATCGCTACTGGAACTTGTCAAAGAATATATTGATGTGTTCGCCTGGAGCTATGAAGACATGCCAGGACTAAACCCCGAGGTTGCCCTTTAAATGCTCAACATTTAGCCAGATGCAAAGTCGGTCAAACAACAACAGCGACGCTTCCGCCCGAGCATCATGGATGCGATCGAAGCCGATGTTAACAAACTGATAACCAGCAGCTTCATTCGTGAAGAACAACATCCGGACTGGGTCACCAACATAGTACCGGTCCTCAAGAAGAATAGGAAGATTCGAATCTGCATCGACTTCTGCAATCTGAACGAGGCATGTCCCAAAGATGAATTCCCCCTCCCTATCACAGATATCATGATCGACAACACATGCGGCTTCGAACGTATATCATTCATGGATGGCTTCTCGGGGTACAACCAAATCAAGATGTCTCCTGACGACGAAAAGCATACATCATTCCGAATACCGATTGGCACATACTGCTACACAGTCATACCTTTTGGTTTAAAGAATGCTGGCACCACATATCAAAGAACCATGAGTATCATCTTCAGAGACCACTTGTTCAAGACTGTGGAATGTTATGTTGATGACATCGCCGTCAAGAGTCGCTATAAGGGAGACCATCTGCAGGATTTGAGGACGGTATTCGACCTGATACAAGCGCACAACCTGAAGATGAATCCCACAAAATCCTTCTTGGGCGTATCCAGTGGAAAATTCTTGGGTTTTATTATTACTGCCCAGGGAATTCACGTAGATCCAGAAAAGACGAAGGTAATTATGGAGATAGGTCCCCCGAGAAATCTTCGCGAACTCAGAGGCCTTCAAGGGAGGCTAGCTTACATCAGGAGGTTCATTTCTAACCTCTCCGGGCGATGTCGGCCATTCACCGTCTCATGAAGAAAGGCGTCTCATTCGTATGGGATGAAGAATGCCAACGTGCCTTCGACAGCATCAAAGAATATTTGTCGAACCCTCCAGTCCTGGGGCCCCGG
>JANAVB010030418.1:3861037-3946037 GCA_029216955.1 Iris pallida
CCTGGCTCAGCAAAGGATCGAGCTATACCAAGCACGCATCTGTGGAGCCTTCAACAAGAAGGTCAAAATCAGAACATTCTAAGTGGACGATCTCGTTCTGGCAGTCCGGAGGCCGATGGTCATGACTCACAAGACCGCCGGCAAGTTCCAGCCAAAGTGGGAAGGCCCATTCATCATTGAGGTTGTATTCTCCAACGGTGCTTACCACCTCGCAAAACAAAATGGAGACTTGCTCATGTTGCCCGTCAATGGCAAGTTCCTGAAGAAATATTATGTTTGAACGACATTCCAGATCATCGAGTCATGTACCCGCTGGTGCCGCTGAACTCGCATTTTCACATTTTCCAGATTTTTTGAGTCACGTACCCGTTGGTACCTCTGAACTCACCCTCACATTTTCTAGATTTTTGAGTCACGTACCCGCTGGTACCTCTGAACTCACCATCACAACATCCCAGATTACCGAGTCATGTGTAAAACCCCTAAATTTCTACTGTATTTTTATTATTTTGGTACTGATTTAAATTTTTGTATTTTACGTCGCGTAGTTGTATTGTACGTCGCGCGCGAATTTACGATTTTCGTATTTCTCGTCGAGAGCGAATATGTGCGAGTAACATATTTTTAGAAAAATAATTTTTGATTTTATTATCAATGGTGGTTTCAAAATAATATATAAATAATTATTTTATTAAAAATAATTTAGCAAGAAGGTATTTAAAGATTTGAATTTTATGATTACTTTCGAAATATGTTTTATCCAAATTAGTAAAAATGTAATTTGGAAATATTTCCTATTACTTAAATATATATTATGATTTTCGAAATTATTTAATATTGATATTTATTATTCGAAAAGTTATTTAAAAATTTTTATTTTTATTATTTTCAAATTATATTTATTGGTATTTTTGAAAATATATTTGGAAAATATTTTGGCCATTTTAAATCTCAATTTAATTTTATGGAATGATTTAAATAAATAGAGTAATATCCATATTTGATATTGATTTGATTTTTAAACTAACAGAATTAAATTTGATTTTAAATTGAATTTGTATTTGTATTTTGATTTGGATTTTGATTTTAAATTAAATTCCGATTTATCTAATGGGGATTTAAAACCCCCACAATCCTATCCAAAGGGGAATTCCCACATCCTATAAATAGGCAGGTACTCCTCCCTATTATTTGTCATCCACAAATTTTCTCCAAAATTCTCCACAACCAGAAATATGTGCATCGTGTCCGTGTCTCCATCTTTTCCACTATTTTTCTCTATTACAATTACATCTTCACCATCTTCGTGTCCACACACGGACACGTCATCCCCCAAACATGACACAATACAAATCGCAGATTCCGATTTCCAAAACCCAACCCTAAACCCCAAACCTAGCAATGACTCCGTAGCCATCAGCCTCACCATGGCTTGCCCCGAACCCTGCTGCCTGCACCGTACCCCTCCGTGATCCCTCGCCCACCTCGGTCGTTCCGACAACCACAACCAACACCATCGTCATCGCCATCACCCCAACTCACCCTACCCGCCATCACCAGACTCGCCACAGCGCCTCCGGCCTCGTCCCGAGGACGGCCAAACCAACACCGCCACCACCGTGGCCCCATACCACCATCCACAGCAAAGAGAAAGAAGCATAGAACCTCACCTGAGCCTTCGCCGAACTCGCAGTAGTCCCGACCCGTCTCTCCGCCTCGACAGACCCCGGATCGGGAGAACCACCCATACGAGCGCACTGCCGTGGCCGAGCTCCGGAGTCCACGCCCGATCGAGTTGCCGGGAGACCAGCGCCACGCCGGTGTTCCTCTCCAGGCCGTCCGTCGCTCGAGGTCGCCCGTACTTCCTCCGGCCGACCGAACATCTTCCGCCGCCCCGCGCCGATCTTCTCCGCCGCGGCGCTCATCTCCCCCAGCGCCTAGCCGCCCGACCACGCTTGGGTCTCCGGCGCCTCCGCGCCCTGTCCGCCGCCACCCCCGAGCCCGCTGGTAAAACCCTCTGCTCTTCCCCCTTTTCTTTTCTCTCTCTCTCTCTCACTTCCCTGGAATAAGAGCCAGTAGCTCTTAAGAGCTCAGTAGCTCTTATTATATAAATTAGTAATATTATTAACATTATTAGTATTATTATGATTCTTATTACCATTATTAGTATAAATATTGTTATTATTATTATTATTATTATTATTATTATTAGAAGGAAACAAAATAGGTGAATATATAACTAGTACATATTTTATTTAGTTAGAAAATATTTTGTATATAGATAAGTACTTATTTCCAAAGTGTATATCATAGTGTATATTTATATTTATATTTTCAAGTAAAGTTATTTCTAAAGTTAGGGTTGAAGTTTTTTGTTTTAAGCCTCAAATAATCTTCTTAAATTTTAGATATTTAGGTAAAGGATTTTCTTAATATTTCAAATAAAACAAGAATATATTTTTCTTAGATAGTTACGAATATTTTCCAAACTAGTAAACATATTTTTAATTAAGAGCTATCTTTTACACAAGGCAAATCTAAATCAAGTTTTCCTCGTAGAATAGATGACTTTCGACTAGGACTAATCATATCCTTATTTCTTTCGGACTTGCTCATATCGGGCTTGGCTATCAGACTATTCGAGACATGTCAGGGTCACCGCACCACACCAGGCGACATACCAGGCAAGACACCTTGCCTTTACTGCTTAAATTTCCTGCTCAATATCATGCATGTTTTAGTTGTTTCTTTTAAATTATATGTAAGTGCAATTTACTATATTTTATACAATTGACTTAGAGTTAAGGGACCACCGTATGTGCATCTCATAAACTGTCACGATGTGCCACGGATTGTGTGTGAGTGGTGAGTCGCATATAGCTTCGGACTTGCGTACCGACCGTACATCGGTGCGTACAGGCCGTGCGTTAGGATATAACTGTCAATAGATTGTGTAGAAGACTTGGCGGTTATTAAGGATTAAACAGTGTCGTGAGACGACGCTTGTATAGTATCATTGGGGGGGAGGGGACAGCTACTAGCGTAGGGGCTACATTTATTTTTACACACTTTTGGGGCCAAGAGTGACTCATATGAGTATCACTTTCTGTCCCCGGGCGATAGTGTCTCGGATGAGCGCTACTTACTGCCTCTCTTATTACTCTGCTGATCTTACAGCCCCTGCGTAGAACGTTGTCCTCAAAGTGCATATCACCTAGAATGGATAGGAACCTTTACTCATGCATACTTTTCTGTTGAGCTTATTTATTCAGTTTATCGGCATGATATTATGTGTCTTGTTACGTCCCTCTGAGGACCTGGTTTTTCCCAGGTGTGTGTTTTATGATTTCTTGCAGGTGCTATAGCTAAGGCCATTCCTTCCTTCGTGATGACTGCCTTTGGACTTGTCATTGCTTCGCTCGACCAATCACTTTCTTTGTATATTTCTTCTCTATTTAAATTAGTTGGTAGTGGACTTTGTCTCCGCCCAACGATTGTATCATAAATATTCAAGTTGATTTCTATATTATTTTATCCTTTCATTGTGGATGATTTAGTTGTCTTGGATTACATTTACAGCTTATGTATACATACGAGGTCCATGTATTTCGTATGAATACAGCTGGCATGTCTACGTTCCTAGTCCTACGTATTTTGGGACTGGGGCGTTACATATTTTTGTGGTGTCCCATGCAGGTCTAGTTTGCCGTTTCGGTTACATAACTGTACCGAACGGGCCTGCGATATAGGAGTAGAGTTTAGAATCTCATCCACCTACTTGACATCCTTTCTTGACTTCAACCTTCGAACTCCGTTCGACCTCCTTGATTTACATCCTGCTTGAACTCCTTCTACTATAAATTCTCATCTTTCGTACTTAGTAACAGATAGAAAGATGACCACACTACTATATACTTATTGGTCAACCATATGGCTAGAAGGGTTACATTGCAATTGAAATACATTTAAGGCTCTAATCGAATTAAAAAGGTTTTTTTTTTTAAAAAAAGGGGTGATTTACCTATTAGTGATTTGTAAATAGGATAACAAAGGAAGTTGTAATCTTGAGATTTCTAGGTAGTGATCAATCAAAGGATTGATAGGATTTTATTTTATTGTTGATACTGCGGGAAAATAGTTGGAATCTATGCACAATTGATTTTTTCGAATTTTGATATTTATGATCTATTGGACTATAGCTATACGTCTTTGAGCAAATATAAAACTGATTTATTTTTAAGCCGTGATATTTTATGATTTATTGAGTTATACGCCTTTGGAACAGTTATAAATTTGGTTTGAAAATGATTTTAGATTTTAAATGTAGCAGTAGAAATTATTGTCGTGCAACTTACAATTAGTATGTTCCTTAAATTTCAAATTTAAACTGGAAGCATTGATTTTAAATTTTAGTTTAAAATATTTTGGAAGTTATAAAATATTTTTGAGGAAGAATTTTAAATTTTAAATTTTGTCCTGTGATTATGATTTACAATTCTATTTAGATTTTGAGTTAAAAGTTTTGATTAGGATTATCAATAAATTGGAAAAAAAAAAGTTTTGATGTGAAAAAAAAAGAAAAAGAAAAAGAATTTGAACGTTTTTAAATCATGTTGTCGGTTATGGTTGATAAGTGCACTAAAATATTGAACTTCAATTTTGAGATTGCTTTTAATATGCTAAGAGTTTTTCTAGAGTTTTTCTGGAGTTGTTTGAAAATTTTGGGTTTTAAAATTTTATTCGATTATGAATTCTTTGGATTCGTGAATTATGAACCCTTGCTTTAAATAGTTGGATTTTAAACGTTAAATTTTGAAAAAGTTAGTTGTAACATAGTAAAAGTTTACTTTGTGATTATTAAAGGAAATTAAATTGTTAACTATGATTTAATTGAACAGCTTAGAGTAAATACAAATTTAGTAGTTTATATTTTATTGAGAAACTTTTGGAGGAAACTCCAGTTATTTTTTAATTGTAGGCCACTAAGATAACTTTAAGGAGTTAGGAGTATTCCATACTAATTGCCATATACCTCATGACCATGGTAGTAGTAATACACAAGTGTTGTTAATCATCTACCAAATTTACATGACTGTATCTCTATCTTGACACACTCGATTTTTCCCTCGAATCTCGATCTTTTAGGGTAACCTTCTAACCCAGTTGCAAATCGAATGATGGTTAATGGTTCATTGACTGTATTCATTTAGGAAGTTTTTTTTTTCTCTCTAGAATTGTGATCCTAAATTATTTTGCTGAATTTCTAATTAGTTTTGTTGCATGCTTTAACTTGATCGCCCTTATATTTTTTTTTTGAGTATTACTATTCACCTCATGAACTCCCACTTTCTATTTTAAATATTTTGGCATCCCTTATCGTGACTTGAATATTTGGAGCACAATACTAGACTTTTCCTTCCAACAACTTTCACAAGCAAGACCTACACGAGTCCACCTTCATGTAGGTATATCACGTGCCACTAAAACACGTCTCCTTGTACTCTAATTCCATGTTGCGACTTTCGGGTCAAAATGACTGGACCCTAATTCCTACCGTGAAACCAATATACTTTTTAAACTTGAGATGAGACTCGACCTCGACTCCATTCTTTCGACCCAATATAAATTTTGTCCTACCTAATTCCTTACATGCTTCACCTTGCATTTTATCTTGATTGTTGGACCTATCACACCATTAGTTTAATTCTTTAAGTTGGGTAGAATACCTTATGAACTAGCAACCCCTCTTGACCTAGTGACCTCTATTAGCAAGCTTATCCTAGAATCTAGAGGACCTAACCCGTCTAGCCAACCAAGGACTTGGACTAGACTTGATTTTAAAGAATCTAGAACCATTTAATTCTCCTTTATCATGGTTCCTTACTATTACTTTGACTATTTTTAATGCCAACTTAGCATAAATTTTGCAAGCTTATTTTCTTATCAAAGCTTGATCATGACGTATCTTATTGGGTCGCTCCCACTAACATACTGTCAAGTCAGAACCGGTGCATGATGGTCTGATCAACCATAGTGCCATTGGTTCGCCTTTTGTATATTGCTCAACGTGGATGGAGACGTAGTTAACTTGGCCCTAGAATCTCATCCGCGATTGCCTTGACAATTCTTTTGAAATTATTCAATCGTCTTTGAATCACGTATTCGCATTCGATAAACGCCTCCTTCGAACTCCTATATTCTTTCGCCTTCACCTATTTAGGACGGCGAAAGCGTTATACTAGAACTTCCTCCAGCCTACCTATCGGCTAGGACCATTCTCACTCGATGTTGCTATACCTTCGTTCTAAACTACTCGTCCTTCTTCTCGGCCCTACTATAACCCTCATTCACGACCACGACCATACTTGTATTATTTTTCTATGATCTAAATCGCAACTTCTTGCGACATGATTTTGTTGAGCCTTATAATTGATTGTTCCCCACCGATACCCCCTTATGTCTTCTCACCCCCCTACAAATTCTTAATTTCGAGGACGAAATTCTTTTAAGTTGGGTAGGATGTAAAACCCCTAAATTTCTACTGTATTTTTATTATTTTTGGTACTGATTTAAATTTTTGTATTTTACGTCGCGTAGTTGTATTGTACGTCGCGCGCGAATTTACGATTTTCGTATTTTCTCGTCGAGAGCGAATATGTGCGAGTAACATATTTTTAGAAAAATAATTTTTGATTTTATTATCAATGGTGGTTTCAAAAATATATAAATAATTATTTTTTTAAAAATAATTTAGCAAGAAGGTATTTAAAGATTTGAATTTTATTACTTTCGAAATATGTTTTATCCAAATTAGTAAAAATGTAATTTGGAAATATTTCCTATTAATACTTAAATATATATTATGATTTTCGAAATTATTTAATATTGATATTTTATTATTCAAAAGTTATTTAAAAATATTTATTATTTTATTATTTTCGAAATTATATTTATTGGTATTTTTGAAAAATATATTTGGAAAATATTTTGGCCATTTTAAATCTCGATTTAATTTTATGGAATGATTTAAATAAATAGAGTAATATCCATATTTGATATTGATTTGATTTTTAAACTAACAGAATTAAATTTGATTTTAAATTGAATTTGTATTTGTATTTTGATTTGGATTTTGATTTTAAATTAAATTCCGATTTATCTAATGGGGATTTAAAACCCCCACAATCCTATCCAAAGGAATTCCCACATCCTATAAATAGGCAGGTACTCCTCCCTATTATTTGTCATCCACAAATTTTCTCCAAAATTCTCCACAACCAGAAATATGTGCATCGTGTCCGTGTCTCCATCTTTTCCACTATTTTTCCTCCATTACAATTACATCTTCACCATCTTCGTGTCCACACACGGACACGTCATCCCCCAAACATGACACAATACAAATCGCAGATTCCGATTTCCAAAACCCAACCCTAAACCCTAAACCTAGCAATGACTCCGTAGCCATCAGCCTCACCATGGCTCGCCCCGAACCCTGCTGCCTGCACCGTACCCCTCCGCGATCCCTCGCCCACCTCGGTCGTTCCGACAACCACAACCAACACCATCGTCATCGCCATCACCCCAACTCACCCTACCCGCCATCACCAGACTCGCCACAGCCTCCGGCCTCGTCCCGAGGACGGCCAAACCAACACCGCCACCACCGTGGCCCCATACCACCATCCACAGCAAAGAGAAGAAGAAGCATAGAACCTCACCTGAGCCTTCGCCGAACTCGCTAGTCCCGACCCGTCTCTCCGCCTCGACAGACCCCGGATCGGAGAACCACCCATACGAGCGCACTGCCGTGGCCGAGCTCCGGAGTCCACGCCCGATCGAGTTGCCGGGAGACCAGCGCCACGCCGGTGTTCCTCTCCAGGCCGTCCGCTCGAGGTCGCCCGTACTTCCTCCGGCCGACCGAACATCTTCCGCCCCCCGCGCCGATCTTCTCCGTCGCGGCGCTCATCTCCCCCAGCGCCTAGCCGCCCGACCACGCTTGGGTCTCCCGCCTCGCGCCCTGTCCGCCGGCCACCCGGCCGAGCCCGCTGGTAAAACCCTCTGCTCTTCCCCCTTTTCTTTTCTCTCTCTCTCTCACTTCCCTGAATAAGAGCCCAGTAGCTCTTAAGAGCTCAGTAGCTCTTATTATATAAATTAGTAATATTATTAACATTATTAGTATTATTATGATTCTTATTACCATTATAGTATAAATATTGTTATTATTATTATTATTATTATTATTATTATTATTAGAAGGAAACAAAATAGGTGAATATATAACTAGTACATATTTTATTTAGTTAGAAAATATTTTGTATATAGATAAGTACTTATTTCCAAAGTGTATATCATAGTGTATATTTATATTTATATTTTCAAGTAAAGTTATTTCTAAAGTTAGGGTTGAAGTTTTTTGTTTTAAGCCTCAAATAATCTTCTTAAATTTTAGATATTTAGGTAAAGGATTTTCTTAATATTCAAATAAAACAAGAATATATTTTCTTAGATAGTTACGAATATTTTCCAAACTAGTAAACATATTTTTAATTAAGAGCTATCTTTTACACAAGGCAAATCTAAATCAAGTTTTCCTCGTAGAATAGATGACTTTCGACTAGGACTAATCATATCCTTATTTCTTTCGGACTTGCTCATATCGGGCTTGGCTATCAGACTATTCGAGACATGTCAGGGTCACCGCACCACACCAGGCGACATACCAGGCAAGACACCTTGCCTTTACTGCTTAAATTTCTGCTCAATATCATGCATGTTTTAGTTGTTTCTTTTAAATTATATGTAAGTGCAATTTACTATATTTTATACAATTGACTTAGAGTTAAGGGACCACCGTATGTGCATCTCATAAACTGTCACGATGTGCCACGGATTGTGTGAGTGGTGAGTCGCATATAGCTTCGGACTTGCGTACCGACCGTACATCGGTGCGTACAGGCCGTGCGTTAGGATATAACTGTCAATAGATTGTGTAGAAGACTTGGCGGTTATTAAGGATTAAACAGTGTCGTGGAGACGACGCTTGTATAGTATCATTGGGGGGGAGGGGACAGCTACTAGCGTAGGGGCTACATTTATTTTTTACACACTTTTGGGGCCGAGAGTGACTCATATGAGTATCACTTTCTGTCCCGGGCGATAGTGTCTCGATGAGCGCTACTTACTGCCTCTCTTATTACTCTGCTGATCTTACAGCCCCTGCGTAGAACGTTGTCCTCAAAGTGCATATCACCTAGAATGGATAGGAACCTTTACTCATGCATACTTTTCTGTTGAGCTTATTTATTCAGTTTATCGGCTGATATTATGTGTCTTGTTACGTCCCTCTGAGGACCTGGTTTTTCCCATGTGTGTTTCATGATTTCTTGCAGGTGCTATAGCTAAGGCCATTCCTTCCTTCGTGATGACTGCCTTTGGACTTGTCATTGCTTCGCTCGACCAATCACTTTCTTTGTATATTTCTTCTCTATTTAAATTAGTTGGTAGTGGACTTTGTCTCCGCCCAACGATTGTATCATAAATATTCAAGTTGATTTCTATATTATTTTATTCCTTTCATTGTGGATGAGATTTAGTTGTCTTGGATTACTACATTTACAGCTTATGTATACATACGAGGTCCATGTATTTCGTATGAATACAGCTGGCATGTCTACGTTCCTAGTCCTACGTATTTGGGACTGGGGCGTTACACATGTACCGCTGGTACCGCTGAACTCACCATCACATATCTCAGATTATCGAGTCACGTACCCACTGGTGCCGCTGAACTCACCCTCACATTCCAGTTCATCGAGTCACGTACCCGTTGGTGCCGCTGAACTCACATCCATAACATTCCAGATCATCGAGTCATGTACCCATTGGTGCTGCTGAACTCACACTTTCATAATATTCCAAATTATCAGTCATATACCCGCTGGTGCCTCTGAACTCACATTCCGGTCACTCTTTCAAATAGTAAGTCATGTATGATCATACCTCTGAACTTTCTTCCTAGAAGAGATCCTCCCTCATGATCCACTACCCGCACTTCCAGTGCACAAAAAGGGTAATCGATCCACAAATTTCCAAAACGGCCATGTCCTCATTACCTCTGAGTCGATTCACTTCCGCCAAAAATAAATCACCCCTTACATAGAACTTCCATGTCCTTATTACCTCTGAGTCGTTCTTTGTACCCCCCTTCATTGAGCCTACTCCTGCCATGTCCTCATTACCTCTGAGTAGGAAGGCTCCGTCAAAGAAACCCTCATGCTCACCATGTACTCAGTACCTCTGAGTAAGTATGTTGGTTCCTTTTTAAACTTATTGTCCATATCCAAAACAAGGGTACATTAGGGACAATAGGTCCACGCAAAATGTCCCAATAAGATGACCATTACAAAGCAAAAGAGTGAAGCGAATATATTCCATTCATTCAGAAATTGGTTACATCCACACGATTACAAGCAAGTCAAAAAAGTTCTTCATGTAGACAAGAAGAAAAGCAAAATAAGACAAGGACTATGGACAAAAGATATACATTTACGAGAAACCCCTAAACCCTAGTTGCAGAAGCGCGTATACCATTCCTTCAACCACCTTACATACGAAGGATGCAATTGAAGAAGATCCTCGTCCAGAATAGGAGAATCAGAATTCCCAGCGCTGCCACCCTCAGCAATTTCGATAGTTGGGAGGATGTCATCCCCTTCAGGCACCGGTTTTTCTTTCATCGCCTCCTCCTTAACAGAGGAAGACCCCTGGTTGATGACAGGAGGCGGCGGGTTCCTCTGTCACTACGATCTCAGCATTCGGTGGAGATACTACAAGAACCAAAGACGAAAAAAATGAACATAGTCAGAAGATATTCAGAAAATATTCATGCGGCTCGTTTAAGACAACTTTCATGCGGCTGGGGTATACTCCATGCGGCTCGGTCATGGGACGTGTATGTGGACCGTGTAATCTAAAAGTTCGTATGCAGCAGAGCAGGCTCTGTTAGGGTTTCAAAGTATCCAATCTTCCACACAGTCATTACCTTCGATGGCAACGTGAACGTCAAGACGAACGGGGGGCGCGATAGTCGAAGATGAAGCTGATTTCTTACTCTTCGCCATAGCCTTCTTCGCAGCCTTGGAAGCCCTAGGTGCCATTGTTGTCTGTCGGTCAGAGGAAGAAAACAAGACAGGAATTTTCAGTCAAGAAGAGTCTAAGAGAGAAGTCCGTCCAAATACCCCTCTATTTATAGACAGAAAAAGGAGGACCACGGACCGACGTCTCGTACAACGTTTATCGACTCTTCGGCTATCGAGACAAACTAGCCAAATTAAAGACTAAACTCTTGGGATCCTGTCCCGAAAAGATTTGCACGCATGGTATAATGACGTGGCAAAGAGCCTATGCGGTTCAGATGGCCATGCGGCTGAAACAACTCTGCGGCTCGATAGTCCCTGCGGCTAAGCCATCCATGCGGCTGAAACTTCCATGCGGCCAAGACCTCTTATGCGGCTAGAAGAGCCTGCACACAGCCATGCTTCTTATTCAAAGTATTTCAATTTTGCAAATTGAAAACTTTGAAGGGGGTCTTGTAGAAGCATGGAAAATACTAAAGAAAGAGCCATGCGGCCAGGAAACCCCATACGGCTCAAAAAGCCCATGCGGCTCAAAGATTCATGCGGCACGAGGGACTATGCGGCTCAAGATGTCCCATGCGGCTCAGAAGAGAAGACATGTGACTTGCAAACAGTTCTCCCCTCCGTCCTATACTGTATTTATTACTTTGACGGCTGACAGCTCTGATAAAGTGACAGCCCTGACACAAAGAGGTAATGATGACTCTGTCATAATGATAGACCCCTAGGGAAATGAAGGAGATCTTTGACACAATCTCCTGAGATCCAGAAAATGCCACGCAGCCTAGAACACGTGGACAGTCATATGCGGCTCAAGCGGAGACTCCCCATGCGGCTCAGGCCGAAGTTGCCCTATGCGGCCCAGATTGAAACAGCCCTATGCGGCTCAAGCAGAGGCCTCCCCATGCGGCTCGCAAGGATCATCTCTATGCGGCTCACTACCCATTATGTGGTCCAGATTATCATATAGTTTGAAGGTTCGAGGGCCACTCTCCAAGTAGCCCTGACACGTGGTCGGTCTTATGCGGCTCAATCCTTATGCGGCTCCATCCTTATGCGGCTCAATCCTTATGCGACCTAATCCTCATGCGGCTCAGATCCCATCAGCGGCTCTCAGGATATGCGTCATGAAGCCAGTCAATTTCCCAGATTTGCTGCAATCAAAGATTGGGTCAGATCCCAATAATCTGGGACGCGTGGCAGGAGAATGAATTAAACTTATTCATTCAGATTCGTAGACATCAGCAAATCATTATCATGGAGATTTATTCCAATCAATATTAATTACTGATAGGATTTGGTACAATCTACATTTAATGGCCCAGATTCATCACTCTCAAGATTAATGGCCCAGATTGATCAATCAACAGGCCGCCGCCACTCTAAGGGGCAATCACTGCAAACCCTAATGATTGCATTCCCCTTCTTATAAATAGCGAGGTTTGATTCCCTTGCAGAGGACCCCGGGTTTTAGAGATCAGAGAGCATTAGAAGACTTGGAGAAAAAAAGTAGAGAGGGAGCAAAGAGAGCATTTCTTTAACGCCAAGCAATCTTCCGGAGCCAAGGCTGCATACCGACCGTCCAAGGAGTAAGGCAGAGCGGCCGTCGCTTTCCTGAGCCTCTATCGTCACCCCCCAGAATCTAAAATAAACAATTGTACTTAGATTGCTGTACCTAGGTTTTCGTCCCTAGGCTTTCTTTGTACAAGCAAGTTTGTAACGTGAAGTAAAAGTCCAGTCCTCCGATAATTGTTCTGTCCTTTTATATTTCATGGCAAACAACCCCCAGGAAGGACTTGGCTGGATTCATCTTTAACTGGTGTGTCCTCATTAAGTCAAAGACGGTCCTTAAGTCGTGGAGGTGATCTCCACGAAAATGACTTTTGACAGCAATGTCATCGACGTAACATTCGACTATCTTATGCAAGTGCTTACAAAATATAATACTCATTGTACGCTGGTACGTAGTGCCTGGATTCTTTAAACCAAAGGGTATTACGGTGTAACATAACACACCCATCGGAGTCTGAAAGGATGTATGTTTCTCGTCGTCCTGGAATATCTTTATTTGGTTATAACCAGAGTAGCCATCCACGAAAGACATGTGCTCAAACCCGTAGGTGTTATTGACCATCACATCGGTGATGGATAACGGGAATTCGTCATTCGAACAAGCGGTGTTTATATCACGAAAATCTATACCGACTCAGATCTTTCCATTCTTCTTAGTGACTGTGACGATATTGGCTACCCAATCTGGGTGTTGTTCCTCGTAGATGAAGCCACTCTTTATTAGATTGTTGACTTCCTTTTCAATAGCGTTCATGTTATTGGAGCGAAAATGTCGTTGTTGTTGCTTCACTGGCTTAGCTTCAGGCAAGATATTCAGTTTGTGTATGACAACATTCAGGTCTAAGTTCGGCATATCTTTGTAGCTCCAGGCGAAGACGTCTATGTATTCTCTTATAAGCTCAATAAGAGACTCGCAATCCTTTCTTTTCAAACTTTTGCCGATGAAGATCGATTTAGGAGAAGAGTCATCTCCTAGATCGATTTGTACAACCTTATCTTCGGTAGACAGTTTGCATAACTTGTCACTCCCGTTTTCCATTATACGTATTTTCAGTATACGTGTACGGATTTCTGACATTTGTCAGGTGACCCATGTTTTGACTTGTCTTGTTTAGCCTAGTCTTGGTTTAATTTGCCCTTGGTTCGGTTCGGCTTGGCTTGGCTTGGCTTGGTTTGTTTTGGTTTGGGTTGAGATGGATAGGTTGGTATATAAACCAACCTCTTCTCTCTCCTCTCATTACTTCTCATTTATTTCTCTATCTTCTTTATTACACCTCCCACCTACCAAGCCCTAGGCAAGTACAATTTGCTTTATGATAGATCTCAAATTTTATTGTTCTATTGTCTTCTTTGCTTGATTCTAAGCCTCTTTAGAACTTGGAGATTTTGGTTTTGATGGTTACATTTTTGTAGATCTAAGTTTATAGTTTTCTAGGTTTTTCTTGGTTTTGATCTTTTAAACTTTGTTATTTTCGAAAACTAATGGTTCCATGTTGTGGGAAATTTAATTCTACCCAATTTTGGCTTTTGAACTGCTTGATTTTGACTTCGTATGAAGAAGTTCTGGCATTATTGTGTTCATGGATTCCGGCATATCTTCGGTGCTGTCGGGACGATGAATACTGCTGAACGCGCACTTCGCGAGCCGCGTACTGTGCCATGCGCATCGTGTACCCGTGCAATGCACGTTTCGCGTGCCATGCACCCATGCGATTCCCTGCCGTACGTGCCGTGCACCCGTGCGCTGCGTGTTTTGCTTGCCGTGCTCCCGCACGATTCGTTGGCCGTGCGTCAGGCGGCGTGCTTGCGCGCATCGTGCGCCGTAGGCAGTTTTCTGCGCACGCAGTACATTTTATGCGCAGACCGCGTGCCATGCTTGTGTGCACCATACGTCGTGGACAGTTACATCTACACGTGCAATGCGTTTTACGCAGTACACAGACCGTGCGTCGGGCATGCGCACACCGTGCACCGCGGGCAGTTTTGCCCGTGCGTGCAGCGCTCCCGTGCACGAATCACCCTAAATGACTATTTTCCCCGTTTGAGCTATTTTGTAGCTAGAATCTTGAAAAACTCAAAACATAAAAGTTGTAGATCTTCTTCTTGTCTTCAAGAATCTTCTTGTTTCACCTTAACTGGAGTTCATATGCGTTCGATAGTTTCAATCATAGTTCTTGACCTTCTGTGCATGTTTTATGTACTTAACCTAAATTGTGGCGACCCGACTTGGCGACTTGGTATTCTGAGCTAGTAACTTGAACTTGAATAAGATAATATGATCCCGTCTTGATAATCTTGATAGTGGCTCATCGAGGCACACTCCTGACAAGTACTCCTGATAAGTGACAAGTATACCTGACATGACATGTATAATCTTGATTGTTGTTACGACAGCTATTCCTGTTTTGCTAGTGTAACTCTTGTCTTGACTCCGTTGTTGATTGTGCCTGTATAAGCTACCTGTCTCGTCTTGTATCATGTCTAGGACATAGATTCCTGGTTACCACGGTCAGGGATTCATAATGAATATAACTAGGTTAATGACTAGATTGATCAAGTAGTTCATATAGAGAGATTTTCTACTTACAAGAGATCCCGTTATCCCGGCCACACATGTGGACTTGTATCCTGCCGACGAGTAGGGTATATTTCTAGCACACTGTCATGTGTTGCACTTCTTGAATCATAAGTACTAAAGTACACCATTAATCTTGATAACTCTTGTAACTCTTGTAACCCCGCCTGGATAATCTGTATAGTCTGCAGGGCTTGTGACTGTGGGAACATCTCATTGCATCTTGTTAGTAACTAGGCATGTGACAACCCTAGTTAGTTAATGATAGCAAGCCGTAGGACTTGATTGGCCGTGCCTGAATGATTGTCTCATGATTAACATGGGAATTATATTCTACATCTTATTTTCGTAATACACGCTAGTATGATTCTTTAAAGCATGTCTTTTATGTTATTTAATTATGTCCATTCATCAGTTCTTCTATTCATTTATGCTGGTTTTAGTTCCTAAGTGGAGCCTCCCTTGTGGCACTTGTCTCTCGTTGTTTAGTTTGTCAACAAGTTAAAGCTGAACATCAGAGGCCAGCTGGACTTCTTCAACCTTTACCGATTCCAAAATGGAAATGTGAGCACATTACCAAGGATTTTGTGACTGGGTTACCTAAATCTCCAGCTGGGAGAGATGTTATATGGGTTATAGTTGACCGGCTCACGAAAGTAGCTTATTTTCTTTCTTTCAGAATTGGTCAATCGACGGATCAACTAGCAAAGATGTATCTCAGACAGATATTCAGATTGCATGGAGTGTCAGTCAGTATCGTATCAGACGAAGATTCGAGATTTATATCGCACTTTTGGTGGAGTCTTCAAGAGAGTTTAGGAACTCGTCTCAAGTTTAGTTCAGCTTATCATCCACAGACAGATGGTTAGTCGGAGCGCAAGATTCAAACTCTTGAAGATATGTTACGATCCTGTACACTTGACTTCGGTGGTTCATGGGAAGATCACCTACACTTAGTGGAGTTCTCCTATAATAACAATTTCTAGGCCAGTATCCAGATGACCCCATTTGAGGCACTGTATGGCAGGAAGTGTAGATCACTTTTAGCCTGGGATGATGTAGGCGAAAGGCAGATGCTTGGTCCAGAAATTGTTACTCAGACTATCGAGGTGGTCAGACAAGTTAGAGATCATCTTCGAGTTGCACAAGATCGTCAGCGCCATTGGACCGATTCTTATCAGCGTCCTCTTGAGTTTTCTATCGGCGACCACGCATTCATTAGGATCTCGCCTACCCGTGGCGTCATTCGATTTGGCATACGGGAAAAGCTTAGTCCTAGGCATATAGGGATGTTTGATATTCTCGAACGAGTAGGTGATGTGTCCTATCATCTCGCTCTTTCGCCATCGTTATGTGAGGTACATGACGTATTCCATGTATCCCAATTGCAATGGTATATTATGGATCCGAGTTATATCCTTGATCATTCGAAATTAGTTGTTGGTACCAACCTTTCGTATGAGGAAAGGCCTGTATCCATATTGGATCGAAGAGAGAAGGTACTCAAGAACAAGACTATTAGCTTAGTACATGTTGCTTGGGGCCATCACTCTTTGGGTGAGTCAACTTGGGAATGTGAGGATGATATCCGATCGCAATATCCACACCTGTTTGACTCATAAGGTATAATGTCTTCCATATGCCTTATGCTTTCAATTCGTTGTTTGCATGAATGATTGCTTGATTGACTACTAGTCGTAGATTACTAGTATCAGTATAGCTTGTCCCAACACCTCTAGCCTCTTGATTAAATTTTGAAGATGGAATTCTTATAAGGTGGGTAGAGTTGTACTCCCATTTTTCGTTATACGTATTTTTAGTATGTGTGTACGAATTTCTGACATTTGTCAGGTGACCCATGTTTGACTTGTCTTGTTTAGCCTAGACTTGGTTTAATTTTTCCTTGGTTCGGTTCAGCTTGGCTTGGCTTGGTTTGTTTTGGTTTGGGTTGAGATGTATATGTTGGTATATAAACTAACCTCTTCTCTCTCCTTTCATTACTTTTCATTTATTTCTCCATCTTCTTTATTACTCCTCCCACCTACCAAGCCCTAGGCAAGTGCAATTTGCTTCATGATGGATCTCAAATTTTATTGGTCCATTGTCTTCCTTGCTTGATTCTAAGCCTCTTTAGAACTTGGAGATTTTGGTTTTGATGGTTATATTTTTGTAGATATAAGTTTATAGTTTTCTCGGTTTTTCTTGGTTTTGATTTCTTAAACTTTGTTATTTTCGAAAACTAATGGTTCCTTGTTATGGGGAATTCAATTCTACCCAATTTTGGCTTTTGAACCGCTTGATTTCGACTTCGTATGAAGAAGTTATGGCATTTTTGTGTTCATGGGTTCCGGCACATCTTCGGTGTTGTCGGGATGATGAACACTGCCACGGGCGCGCTTCGCGTGCCACGCGTGCCTGTGCGCCGTGCCTCCGTGCCATGTGCGTCGTGCACACGCACGCTGCGTGTTTCGCGTACCGTGCGCCCGTGCGCCGTACCTCCGCGCTATGCGCGCCATGTACCCGGACGCTGCGCGTTTCACGTGTCGCACGCCCGCGCATTGTGCCTCCACACCATGTGCGTCGGGCACACGTGCGCTGCATGTTTCGCTTGCCGTGCACCCGTACGATTCGTTGGCCGCGCGCCAAGCGCCGTGCTTGTGCGCACCGTGTGCTGTAGGAAGTTTTGTCTGTGTGCAGTACGTTTTATGCGCAGACCATGCGTCGTGCTTGCGTGCATCGTACGCCGTGGGCAGTTTTGTCTGTGTGCAGTGCGCAAACCGTGCATCGTGCATGCACAACGTGCGCCGTGGGCAGTTTTGCCTGCGCGCGCAGCGCACCCGTGCGCGAATCACCCTAAATGTCTGTTTTTGCCCATTTGAGTTATTTTGTAGCTAGAATCTTGAAAAACTCAAAACATGAAAGTTGTAGATTCTTGTCTTGGCTTCACGAATTTTCTTGTTTCACCTTAACTGGAGTTCATATGCGACTGATAGTTTCAATCATAGTTCTTGATCTTCTATGCATGTTTTCTGTACTTGACCTAAATTGCGACGGCCCGACTTGGCAACTTGGTAATCTGAGCTAGTAACTTGAACTTGAACACGATAATATGATCTCGTCTTGATAATCTTGATAGTGGCCCGTCGAGGCGCACTCCTGACAAGTGACAAGTATACCTGACATGACATGTATAATCTTGATTGCTGTTGCGACAACTATTCCTGTCTTGCTAGTGTAACTCTTGCCTTGACTCCGTGGTTGATTGTGCCTGTACAAGCTACTTGTCTCATCTTCTATCATGTCTAGGACATGGATTCTTGGTTACCACGGTCAGAGATTCATAATCAATCTAACTAGGTTAATGACTAGATTGATCAAGTAGTTCATATAGAGAGATTTTCCAGTTACAGACAATCCCGTTATCCCGACCACACCTGTGGACTTGTAGCCTGCCGACGAGTAGGGCACAGTTCCAGCATACTGTCATGTGTTGCACTTCTTGAATCATAAGTACTAAAGTACACCAGTAATCTTGATAACTCTTGTAACTCTTGTAACTCTTGTAACCCCGCCTGGATAACCTGGATAGTCGGCAGGGCTTGTGACTGTGGAAACATCTCATTGCATCTTGTTAGTAACTAGGCCTGTGACAACCCTAGTTAGCTAATGATAGCAAGCCGTAGGACTTGATTGGCCGTGCCTAAATGATTGTCTCATGATTAACATGGGAATTATATTCCACCTCTTGTTTTCGTAATACAAGCTAGTATGATTCTTTAAAGCATGTCTTTTATGTTATTTAATAATGTCCATTCATCAGTTCTTCTATTCATTTATGCTGGTTTTAGTTCCTAAGTTGAGCCTCCCTTGTGGCACTTGCTCTTTATGGGGTCTGACCTAACTGGTTTTGTATGGCCATATTTCGAAGTAGCACCCGAGGATCTACCTGCCTTCCAGCCAGATGGTGAACACCAGGCGTGTTACTACCACATTTTAGCTTGAGGGCATTTTGGTCATTTTGAAAATTTTGAATTTAATTTGATTTGTTTGAGTGATGGTTGTTATTTTTGACCTTTGCTAGTTGAGACTAGCCTAGATGTTGACTTTGACTATGGTGACTTGGTTAGCATGTTGGGACCCTAGTCTAACTTAAGTCGACCCAAGTTGACTTGTTGGACTTAGTTGCATGAAGAGATTAGGTGTTATATGTGTTTGAACTAATAGCTAAGGGATTGAACAAATTTGATATTGTACTTGGCCCATAGCCCACTAGCCATCAACCCTAACCCTAATTTTCCTACATGTGGCCGGCCCCCTAGGGATTCCCCCTTCCTATTTCATTCTTGTCTCTTTTTACACCACTTTCACTTTTGGCAAGAACAAGGTTTGTCCCCCTTTCCAATCTTTCCTAATTTTTTTATTTCTCTTCCTTTTTGACTCTAGTCTTTTGCATTAGGATCTAAACATTGCCTATTTACTGTTTATGGTGAGAAATCACAGCTATTGTGCAATTTGGGGCTTTTGAGTTGCTAGAGGGATTCTCCTATATAGAGCTTTTTCATTGAGTTTGACACTCAATAGGTAAACCCCCCAAACCACCTCTATTTCTTGATTTCTTTGCATGGTTGCATAGATCTAGGAGTCCCGTAGCTGTGGAGTTGATCTTGTGTGATTTTGTGTCAATTCCGTGTCCGTATCAGACACGTTACATGGGTTGAATGAAGGTGTTTGATGAAATGTCGTAAAGAGAATTTCTTCCTTTTTTCCAAAACTTTTTGATTGAATCCTTAGATCTATATGTGTTATGTGATTTCATAATGTTCTGAGTTGTCCTCGTGTTGTGTTCGAATCGTAACAGGGTGTGGACACACTCGCACGCGAGCCGTGCACATGCCCTGCTACTTGTTGTGTCGAGTGTACAGGACACGACACGATATGGCTCGATACTTTTGTGACACGAAGGGGCATTGACTGACACCTTATGCACGAAGTACGAGGCAAATCCCTCGAGTGATTCATGAGGAATCAAACTCGCATGGGGATTGTACTGTACGCGCACAGGCGAGTGTCAGGCTCTGTTTGCGGCTCTCATGACACGACACGACGAGTCGTGGTCACGTGTCAGGCCTTTGGATACGTAGCCCTACCCTAGGCGAACACGTGGACACGTGCACGAGTGGTGTCGTATCGTGTGTCGTGTCATGGATCGACACACACGTGTGCACGAGTCTGTGTGTCTGTGCGTGTGTTTATGAGTGTTCGAATGGGTGTGGACACGTCGTGTCTTATTTTGGTGGACACAAATTGTCATGTATGACACTTATACATGTGCACGACCAATTACCAACCTTTAGTTTGATAATTTGTTTGGGTTTTGATTTGAATTTAGGGTATTCCCCCATTTTCTGATACTATAGTGTTCTGTATATATTTTTGAGTTTAAATGTTAAATTAAATGTTAAATAATATTAATAATGATGATGTTTAACATGCGTATCACCTGAGAATTATGTTGGCATAACTGGGAATCGATATTGATGCATGTTTCACCTGAGATTTTGAAATATTTGTTAAACCTGAGTTTTGAAACATGATACATGAGTTTGTTTAATGATTCACCTGAGATCTTCAAATGCTATATAGAACCTGAGAACTCATATTGTGAACCTGAGTTAAATGTTAACATGAAACTGGATAATGAGTATTACATGTGAATGACTGAAATGTTAAACCTTAGATCGTTTCAATAACTGAGAACCTATGTGAAATCTGAGAACGTATGTAATAACCTGAGATTGACATAATATGTAACCTGTTTTCAAATACCATGTTAACCTGAGAATGAGGAATGAATATTGAACCTAAGTTTGATAATGTATTAACTAAGTTTGCTTGATTCCTGAGTTGAACTAACCTGAGTATTAATGTTCACTGTTACCTTAATCTGAGATTGAGTCTTGTAAGACTGAGTTTTTATATATATCTGTACACTCACACCTCACTTACTACATGACAGAGCTCACCCCTTACTTGATGTTTACACTATCACTCACCTCACACACACACAATTGACTCACACTCTCATCCCACACACACGCAGTGACCTGTCACACACACATACACATCCCTATCCCATATATATATATATATATATAAAAAAAAAAAAATATATATATATATATATATATATATATATATATATATATATATATATATATATATATAAGTAAATATGCATGTATATATGTATGTATGTATGTAAATAGCAATGTACATATATATGTATATATATTTTGACACACACATTTAACCCTTGTACACACACAATATTTCATTTGACACTTGCCTATGTATATATAAATGCCTTTATATGAATGCCTAAAATATATATATATATTATATATATATATATATATATATATATATATATATATATATATATATATATATATATATATATATATATATATATGAAATGTGTGTTTGATAGCTTGTGTTAGCTTTGAAATTGTGTGTGAGTGGTAGCCTAGGCTTGGTTAGGCTTAGTGAGACTTGATTGGACTAGGAATGACCTAGTTGACCTAGTTTGACTAGTGTAGTTGACCAGAGTTGACCAAGAGTTGACTTTGGCCTAGATGACCTAGAAATCATATAGAATACATTGTAATCTTCAGTATTACCATTCTGGATATGTTGTGACATGTGTTGCTCTGTTTAGGACTCATCTACTCTGTCTGGACATTTATATTCATCGGATACTCAGGATACCAAGCGAGTACATTTTCTGACCGTTTCATACTTGATAGGATTTATATTTATGCAATAGATTACTTTACTTGATGCTGTCACATTGTTAACACGGATTGGTACTATATAGATTCCTTTATGAGATGTTATCCCCCTCGGGAGCATCGGGTTACAGCATGTCATGTGCGTTTTACTTTCATCATATACTTCGGTGCTTTCACCATTCATGTGCACTCTTGTGATTCATGTACTCTCATGTTCACAGAGCCCCCATGTATACATTCATGTGCACCCATTTATGGGCCTTCATTTGATATCATGTGCAATAACATAACCTGTCTGGATTCTTGTGTATTTTGTTGGGGTACGGGGGAGTATAAATGGTCATGTGAACAATTCCAAAGTAGTATACTCATGTGCAAACCCTTAGATTACTCATGTGCAAATTTAAGCCGTTCACATATCTATCTTGTACTCTACATCACTAGCTACTGTTAGCTCTTTACTTATAGTAGATATTTTTTTACAGTCATCTCTTTTACTTTATATATTTTCCATCGTTTCATGTATCTTACTCTATAGCATAATTATATATCCTGTCATATTATGAACTGTATGAGATGTATTGTGCTCGTTCCTGTCCTGACTGGACATGTTGAAAATATTACAGATGACATCGAGGAGTTCTGTCCTACATACTATGGAGCAGCCTTAGATGACACCTGCGACTTAGACCTTCAGCAGGATCCATTAGCAGTAGATGTTGATACCCCATAGATTAGGCTTTATCTTATTTGCAGTTGTTATCTAATTTGGATACTCATTGTATATATCTGAGATTTTGTGATGTTTGGATATTGTGGAGTTGTTATCTTAGACACTTAGATTTTCTCTCTTATTTGTATTTCATTGTGGATTTGGATCTTATCTATCTTATCGTACTTTCTACCTTAGCTGTGATTGAGTTTTATATTTCTATATTATCCTCCATTCGGAGCGTATACATTGTACAGGTACCTTATAATTATTAGATGTATGTGACCTAGGACAGTGTTCTACCGCCTATACTGCGACGTAGGCTGGACGTACCCACTTCTCGTGCCCCTACACTGGGTGCGGGTCGTGACATGTTTTTAGTGGTGGCCCATGTAGGTCTAGATTTGTAGTGGTATTTGAACTAGAGTATCACTACAGCCTGCAGTAGGATTTAGGATATAGTTTTGAGGTACTCAATCACATTAAGAAATTTCCGATCCAAAATTTGCCATTTAAATTCTTGTTGATTTAATGTTTTCCTTTGAATAAATAAACTGTCCTCCTTTGATTTTTTGCTTCATTCTCCGTAATTGCTTCTTGTTTTTTGATCTGTCTTCAGGATGGTTATGGAGACACGATCTCATCGCTCCGGTCCGGGGGATACTATCGAGAGGTCGGCCACCTATAGTCCTGTTCAAGAGGGCCTCGAGACCACATCACCTGTTGTGCCGACTCAGGTTGGCATTTCTGTTGCATTTGGAGGTGCACCTCCGCCTGTATAGAGACCTTCCCCCGTTATTCCCGATTTCTTTTGGCAGCAGCCACCTTCCGGATCAGTTGACGCAGGGCAGTTGTTCAATTTCTTCCAGAGGATGGTGAAGTCATAGCGACAGCAGTCCGCTCATTTCTAGCAGGGCATAGATAATGCCCATCAGCTTGCCCTGACGACTGTGGAGAGAGTTATTGCGCAGCCGTAGGCAGCCCAGATGCAGCCATATTAGCCGAGGACACCAAGGATCCAGGACTTCCAGAAGATGCGTCCGCGGGACTTCTGCGGCACTGAGTGGATTCTGTATACGGATGACTGGATAGAGCACATCGAGGAGATCTTCCGGCTGGCAGAGATTCCAACACGACTACAGATTGAGGCGGCAGGTAGCTAGATACGGGACCTAGCCCACACATGGTACCAGACGGACCCGAGGGTCGGTACAGACGGGCAGACTTGGGCAGCCTTCAAGAAGCTGTTCAAGAAGAAGTTTTTCCCTGACACAGCTCTTGGCAGCCTGGAGACGCAGTTCGAGGGCTTAGTTCAGGGCAGTCAGACTGTCGAGGAGTACGCTAGGGAGTTCTGCCGTCTGGGAAGATTTGTTGAGGGACTCAGTGAGACGGTGAAGGCTCAGAGGTTCCGAAAAGGGTTAGTCAAGGAGGTCAAGTCCTTGACCAAGAGTGATCGGAGTGCCACTTTTAAGGAGATTCTGGTGGGTGCCCTAGCAGCAGAGAATGATCTTGAGCTGAGGCTCAAGAGGGGGCGAGACACTCAGGGAGCCAGTGGTAGCGGAGGACCGGCCAAGAGGTCGCACTTTCAGCAGCAGCACAGCATCAGCAGCAGTAGAGACAGTTCCAGGGTCAGGGCCGTGCACCTTTTCAGCTGGTACAGCAGCAGCCGAGGGTTCAGCCGTAGGTACTTAGGCAGCAGCCCATCAGTTGTGGTTTCTGCAAGAAGCCAGGGCATGTGTGGAATGACTGCAGGAAGAGGCTCGGGAGGTGCCTACTCTGTGGTTTAGCAGAGCACCAGTTGAGGGAGTGCCCTCTGTCTTCGGGATGAGCAGCTCAGGGAGCGGCGGCTAGAACTCCAGCAGTACAGCAGAAGGGACCCTTGCAGACTCAGCAGCAGAGGTTCGCTCAGCATCAGCAGCAGGCCAGGGGAGGTCAACAGGGGCGAGCTTTTGCCATCGTAGCTGAGGATGCAGAGGCTATCGGGGAGCTGATCGCAGGTTCTATTCTTCTCGACTCCATTCCAACTTTTGCATTGTTCGATTCAAAGGCTTCCCACAGTTTCGTATATGTATCGTTTGCTATTAGACACCACCTTGCATCTGAATCGTTGTCTAGGACTTGCAAGATCACGACCGGGGGTAGAATTATCCTCGTTAGTGATATTTGTAAGGGTCAGAGAGTTGATTTGGGAGGCCGAGAGTTGGATGTGAGTCTGCTCGTGATGCCATTGCCGAACTACGATATCATACTCGACATGGATTGGTTGAGCAGGCACCATGCCATCATAGATTGCCGCGGGGGTAGAGTTCTTTTCAGAACAGCCGGAGAGCTAGAGTTTGAGTTCACCCGACGGCAGGTCTGCAGAGCGGCGGAGTCTTCTACGGAGTACCAGTTGAGGAGCAGGCAGTGCCACACCCGTTGGTAGCAAAGTTCATGGACGTCTTTTCGGAGGATTTGTCAGGACTACTGCCGGACAGAGACGTGGAGTTCTCTATAGACTTAGTACTCGGCATAGAGCCGATATCTCAGCACGTCTATAGGGTGAACAACAGTGAGCTGGTAGAGTTGAAGAAGCAGGTGGATGAGCTGCAGGACAAGGGCTTCATCCGATCGAGTTCTTCACCATAGAGTGCACGGGTACTCTTTGTACCAAAGAAGGATGGGTTGGTCAGGATGTGTATCGACTGCAGGACACTCAACAACCTCACGATCAAGAACAAGTACCGTTACCGAGGATCGACGATCTCTTCGATCAGCTGAGTGGGGCGAGGGTATTTTCTAAGATTGATTTGAGGACAAGTTACCAACAGGTGAAGGTGAAGAAGGAGGATATCCCCAAGATCGCATTCAGGACGTGGTATGGTCAGTTTGAGTTCTTGGTTATGCCGTTTGGGCTGACCAACGCCCCGACGGTGTTCATGAACTTGATGAACAAGGTGTTCCACCAGTAATTGGACAAGTTCGTGGTGGTGTTCATCGATGATATCCTAGTGTACTCGAAGACTGAGGAGGAGCATGAGGAGCACTTGAGAGTGGTTCTGGAGACTCTCATGAGGGAGAAGCTTTATGGCAAGCTCTCGAAGTGTGAGTTCTTTCTAGACAGAGTTGACTTCTTGGGTCAGGTGGTGACTGGAGATGGGATCTCAGTTGACCCGAAGAAGATCACGGCAGTTGAGGCTTGGTCAGCACTGAGTTCAGTAGCAGAGATCAGGAGCTTCTTGGGATTGGCAGGCTATTATAGGAGGTTCATGCAGAATTTCTTCCAAATTGCAGAGCCATTGACTACGCTGACCCGGAAGGATGCAGAGTTTGTCTGGTCAAAGTAGTGTCAGGTCACTTTTGATGAGTTGAAGAAGCAGCTGACGATAACTCCGATTCTGACATTGCCATCTGGATCAGGATGGTTCACTATCTATAGTGACGCTGTCAACCCCTTGGCCAAATTTTTTTATTTTATTTTATTTATTAAGTTTATACCATTTTTTTATTTGTCTAGTTATCTGTTTGTTATGATTATTGTTTTATTTTACTTAAAATATCAAATAAGGTAATATAGGAGATAGCAGGGACCTTAGTGCATAAGTACCAAAAAAGGATTTTATTACATGAAAGGGGATTGTAATTTCAGATAAATTAGAGGGGCTCTATTGAAGTTTCAAATTTAAATTTCTCAGCACCTGAGGGATTCGAAAAATATTCGAATTCCCTCGAAGTTCATCCTTCTGTGATTCAACTCCTACTCGATCCTATCCTTTCCCTGTATAAAAGGTGCAGGGGCTCGGCTAATCCCTTAGTTTCCAAACCCTAGCCGACTACTTCACCTCCCTCTCGAAGGAAACCGGGGAAGAAAGCAAGAAGGAGTTCCAGTTCGATCGAGAATTATCCAAACCTGTCATCCATATCGAGAGGTACCACCTACCATCTAGATACTTATTAAATCTCGGTCATTAGCAAGTTTGGGGTCTGGGATTAATTAGTGTTTGATAAAATTCTTAGAAGAGTTCTAAGGGGGATGTCGAGTATGCAACAATGCATATATAGAGTTGGTCAAGAAGGTATCAGAACATAGATAACAGGGAGGGAGACTATTCGAGTAACAGGGGGGATCGGGTTACTCATATCAGATTACTTGTATTAGTCACATTGCAAATTATGTTGCGTATCACATAGTATTAGACATCAGTTGGATGTAGGAAGCAAGAGAAGATCGCGTACTACCCTCGAATTCCTATAGGTGGATATTCATCTAACCTAGATTCCTGAACCAACAGGCAAGTATGGGTAAACATCTCTATTGGAGGTGGCTCCATTAGTTGTATAAAGTGTAACTGTTCTACTGATGAAACATAGTTGAAGATTTTCAACAGTCCAGTCTTCATGAGATAGTTGCCATGTCATGGCTTAGATTGATAGCTAGGAATTGTTCACTGCTGCTAATGCTTAAAATTGTGTTTTAAGATTTATGGTGATACCTGGTATGAGACTAACAAACTGATTAGGCCTGACCTGTTTTTTTTGGGTCGGAGATCCCCAAACCTGATGTAGGAGATATACTTCATATCCTCAAACCACATAGGATGACTGCTGGTGATGGACTATAATTAGAGTTGCATCCTTTAATGGAGGGTGAGAGTATAAACGAGCTAGTGTATCAGTGTACATGAATGCAATTGGGTGACTCGAAGGCTCCTGAGCGCACAGCAGAACAAGGGACTTCATGTGTACTGATCAATACACCTTGATGTATCAGTTGACACCCATAATCGGTAGTACAGTAGTACATATTACCAGGAAATAGAGGGTGGGTATATGCCTACAGGTTTCAGTAGAAGTCCTAGGTGATACCAATGTTAATGTGTGCAACTGTTTACCGATGTATCAAATATATGGAGAGTTCCTTTACATTGCCATCTCCTATTCCACCTTGCAGTAGCAGAACACGTAACAGGGAATGCATATGCATCATTATGGAATCATGTGTAATGGTTTTAGTAATAATATACTCCCAATTCATGTGGGTGCAGGCACACATATAGTATTCAGGTTTATATTATGCAGAAGCAGAGATGGGCCCTGACCTGTGTACGAGTACCCAGAGTAGTACAGGTTTGAGAAATACCCAAGTTTAGGGGTAAGTCATCCATACCACTACTATTTTGCCCTCGAGAACATCCATTACTCTAAGTCCAGTTCACTACATGCTTGCTTAACCTATTTGCATTACCTGTCCTATATGCTTGAGTATCAGTCCACACCACACGTATTAGTTTCTTTGTGCAGTCCCCTGTTTTACCTATATTGTACAGTCCCTATGTAGCATTATGTCAGCCCACTGTGGTAAGTTCAGCCATTTGTGATGCCAGTGGAATGAAAACTTGAGTATCAGTTGGGTAGTGAGGGGCTCGAGTGTGGGAGTATTAGTATATAATAGGTCCAGTAGTATTGTTGATGTCCTATAGTCCAATGGGAACTACAGGTACAGTTGAGAGGATAGCCTCAGGTGACAGACTTTAGAAGGGTTGGTACTAAGTATTGGCTTGTGAATTTCCAAAGCCTCCTAGGAATATCTGCAAAACCAGTCCCATCCCTGTACGAAGTCGACTGATATCTTAGGGTATCAGCCCACATCATGAATGATATCAGTCCTTGACCTACCTATACTTCAGTTCACATTGCACCATATTACTTCACATGTATACAGCCCTGCTATTAGGACATGTCTGTATACACTAAATTGATATACTGTACTTCACTGAATTACTGTAATTGCACATATTCTGCAAATTAGAAGGCATGTCATAGACCGAATTGCCCAAGACACAGGTCAAGACATCAGTTTAGAGGGGACCCCACTGAACAATGTTTAGTTATGCCAGTAACTGGAATTGGCAGTAGCTGCCATCTTACTAAATCGACTGAGATATAGAAATATTGCCTTTGGGTTGGATCATGGGGTTAAAACTGATTACCAGTAAACACTGGAACAGGTTATATTCTCTGCCATTGTTTCCTGTGATTGGGATTGTGTATTATAAATGAAGCTTTGGGTTAAATTGCATTTAGGGCAGAAGGTCCTATTCAAGTTTAGGAACCCTGTAGACAACAAATGTAATGGTATAGCCATGAGATATCCAACCCTAATAAATCCTAGTGTAAAGCAAGTGCAGGAACCATATATAAATGAATAGATATGTGATATATGGTACAAAGAATACAAGGTTATAGCAGGAGGGGCAGTTCCAATGTAGGCACAAGAAATGGCAAGTATAGGAAGTATAGAGAATGGGAGAATTATCATATATATAAATATGTAGGTTGTCATACAAACAAGAGATACCAAACCAAGTCAACTTACCTGGTTAGGGAAACCAAATTCAATAAAGACCAAAAGACTGAACCTCAATTAGATGAAATATTTTCTTGCTTCAATTTATGTATTGACATAGTAAACTCACAAAACAGGTTACTTGGACATTGACACGGATTATGACTCGTGCCAGCAGCTTGGGACCACAGGCAAGTATACCTTGCCTTTTTATACAGCTTTATTTACATGCACTGTATTTTTATTATTATCCAATTTTTTTATATTATTGACATGTATCTTTTATATCCTGCTTGTATATTTGTATCATTGCTTTGTAGACTGTGTTCACAGTTAGCTTTGTGTCTTATTGGTCGTGTTCACTTGTGTCTTGATTGAGTCGTGCCATGGGTCGAGAAGTCGTGAACTGAACTGCTTCACCTCCGTGTCTTGAAATCTTGAAGCTAACCTGCGAGTCCACATTAGGGGCGAGGGTTAGTAGTTATCTGTGTCTTAAGCTAACCTGCGAGTCCATATTAGGGACGAGGGTTAGTAGTTATTGGTCCACACCTACGAGCCCACACTAGCGGCCAGGGTGATGCTAACCTGTGAGTTCACACTAGGGACGAGGGTTAGTAGTATATGGTTCACACCTGCGAGTCCACGCTAGGGACGAGGGTGATGCTAACCTGCGAGTCCACACTAGGGACGAGGGTTAGTAGTATATGGTTCACACCTGCGAGTCCACACTAGGGACGAGGGTGATGCTAGCCTACGAGTCCACACTAGGGGCCAGGGCTAGTAGTTGTTCAAACCTGCGAGTCCACACTAGGGACGAGGGTTTGAGTATTCAATTTGGTTATCCGTTGACATCTTGACATGAGTTCTCTCGTCCTCATTCAGCAGTTCATTTATGTGTAGTCAGTGTATAGATTCATGTTTATTCATTGCTCAGTTTTACTTGTATATTCTTTATTTTTCTCTATGCATGATAAACTGTTAGAAAGGCTCATTTTTATGTATCTTGCTAGTCCTCTGAGGACCTGATGATCTCTTCAGGTTAGCCGAGTTTGAGTCAGGAGCAGACGAGAGGGTTTGAGCCAGCATCAGATCGCAAGTGCTCGCGGTTGAGGTTGTCTTGATTAGCAGTTTTTATCCAGTTAGTTAATTCATGTATTTCTCTATTTTTTTGTCTATTGGTAGTAGATTTGTGTCCACCGGACGTGATATTGATTTTTGATATTCAGTTATATTCATTATTGTTCAGTTTCATGTCTTTTTCATTGATCCTGATTGTGACATGATTATTCTGTGGATGAGATATAGTTTACCATGAGATTCTAGATCGTCGTGACTTGTGTATAGACAGCGTACTACCGCCGATACTGCAGCGTATGCTGGGCTTGGACACGCCTTGTATCCGAAAAGCGGGTACGGGTCGTGACAGACGCCTTAGGAAAGGGTTTGGGTTGTGTCTTACAGCAGCATGGGAAGGTGATTGCCTATGCTTCCAGGCAGTTACGTCCCCATGAGAAGAACTACCCTACCTACGACTTGGAGTTAGCAGCAGTTATTTTTGCTTTAAAGTTGTGAAAACACTACTTATACGGAGAGCAGGCGGAGATCTTTACAGATAATAAGAGCTTGAAGTATGTGTTTACACAAAAGGAGCTCAACATGAGGCAGCGCAGGTGGTTGGAGTTGATGAAGGACTTCGACATTTTACTACAGTATCATCCAGGGAAGGCCAACGTGGTTGCCGATGCCTTGAGTAGGTATCCGACAGCCATATGTTTGACTATGGATCGTCACTTGCTAGCAGATTTAGAGATCCTGGGGATTGAGGTAATTATGCCAGGAGTTCAGATTCAAATGTGGGGCCTTCAGATTTAGTCGGACTTGATAGAGAGGATCAAGTCAACACAGTTTGAGGATGTTGCTCTACGGTGTATCCGAGAGCAGGTTCGAGCAGGGCTGGAAGATGATGAGTTTACTCTTGCAGAGGATGGCGCGTTGAGGCACGATTCCAGGATGTATGTGCCCAGTGGAAAGCTCAAAGAGCAGGTCATGCAGGAGGCCCACCGATCTCAGTACTCTATACATCCAGGTGCCAACAAGATGTATAGGGATCTGAGGGAGCACGTCTGGTGGTATGGGATGAAGCGGGAGGTAGCTCGCTTCATAGCCATATGTTTGGTCTGTCAGCAGGTCAAGGCAGAGAGGCAGAGGCCAGGAGGTTTGTTACAGCTATTGCCCATTTCAGAGTGGAAGTGGGAGCACATCACGATGGATTTGGTTTCTACGTTAACGCGTACAACAGGAAGAAAAGACGCGATTGGGGTCATTGTAGACAGGTTGACCAAATCGGCCCACTTTTTGCCATTTAAAGTGGGTACGTCTACTGAGAGGCTAGCAGAGATGTATATGCGGCAGATTATTAGGATTCATGGAGTTCTGGTGAGCATTGTCTCGGATCGGGAAAGTCGCTTTACTTTTCATTTCTGGCGGAGTCTATAGACTAGTTTGGGCACTCAGCTCAAGCTTAGTACTGCATACCACCCTTAGACGGACGGACAGTCAGAGAGGACTATTCAGACACTCGAGGACATGCTGCGGACTTGTGTTTTGGATTTCGAAGGATCCTCGGAGGATCACCTGCACTTAGTAGAGTTTGCATACAACAACAGTTTTCAGGCCAGCATTGAGATGTCATCGTTCGAGGCATTGTACAGGCTTAGATGTCATACACCCTTGTCTTGGGATGATGTTGGAAAGCGAGCTTTATTGGGACCTGAGATGGTTGTAGATGCAGCCGAGAAGGTGAAGCTCATCAGAGATCGAATTCACGTGGCACAGGACAGACATCGGCACTGGGCTGATAGCCACCGCAGACCTTTAGATTTTGAGGTACATATTAGAGATAGGATTAGAATTAGGAGTTGTTTTGTTTGTGATTTTGTTTGATCATGTTTGATTATTTAGTAATTCGAGACTTGTTTGTGGTTAGGTTGGAGATCTGGTTTTTTTAGGATATCTCCGACACCTGGTACGATACCTTTTGGTAGAGGTGGAAAGCTTAGCCCGCGCTTCATCGGACCTTTCGTGATCAGCAAAAGAGTCGGTGACGTGGCTTACAGGCTAGACTTTCCACCTGTACTAGTGGGTGTCCCCAACGTATTCCACGTGTCGTAGCTGAGACGGTATGTGGCAGATCCTAGCCATGTACTCGATCACTCAGAGATTGAGATGGGACCTACTCTTAGTTATCCAGATCAGCCTGTAGAGATTCTGGATCGACGAAAGAAGATTCTGAGAAACCAGGTGATACCCTTGGTTCGCATCGCATGGAGGCATCATTCTTCAGGAGAGTCTACCTGGAAGCGGGAGGATGAGATGCGCGAGTGATACCCATATCTGTTTGGACCTTGAGGTATGATTGTCTATCCTTCTCATTATTTTAGTTTCGCCTTTAAATTTTGAGGACAAATTTTTTTAAGGAGGGTAGATTTATCACTACCACATTTTAGCTTGAGGGCATTTTGGTCATTTTGAAAATTTTGAATTTAATTTGATTTGTTTGAGTGATGGTTGTTATTTTTGACCTTTGCTAGTTGAGACTAGCCTAGATATTGACTTTGACTATGGTGATTTGGTTAGCATGGTGGGACCCTAGTCTAACTTAAGTCGACCCAAGTTGACTTGTTGGACTTAGTTGCATGAAGCGATTAGGTGTTATAGGTGTTTGAACTAATAGCTAAGGGATTGAACCAATTTGACATTGCACTTAGCCCACAGCCCACTAGCCATCAACCATAACCCTAATTTTCCTACATGTGGCCGGCCCCCCTAGGGATTCCCCTTTCCTATATAATCTCTCCTATTTTATTCTTGCCTCTTTTTACACCACTTTTACTTTTGGCAAGAACAAGGTTTGTCCCCCTTTCCAATCTTTCCTAATTTCTTCAAATTTCTTCATTTCTCTTCCTTTTTGACTCTAGTCTTTTGCATTAGGATCTAATCATTGCCTATTTACTGTTTATGGTGAGAAATCATAGCTATTATGTAATTTGGGGCTTTTGAGTTGCTAGAGGGATTCTCCTATATTGAGCTTTTTCATTGAGTTTGACACTCAATAGGTAAACCCCCCAAACCACCTTTATTTCTTGATTTCTTTGCAGGGTTGTATAGATCTAGGAGCCCCCTAGCTGTGGAGTTGATCTTGTATGATTTTGTGATAATTTTGTGTCCGTATCAGACATGTATCATGGGTTGAATGAAGGTGTTTGATGAAATGTCGCAAAGAGAATTTCTTCCTGTTTTTCCAAAACTTTTTGATTGAATCCTTAGATCTATATGTGTTAGATAATTTCATATTGTTTTGAGCTGTCCTCGTGTCATGTCCGAGTCGTAATAGGGCATGGACACGCTCGTACGCGAGCCGTGCACATGCCCTGCTACTTGCTGTGTCGTGTGCACAGGACACGACACGATACGGCTCGATACTTTTGTGACACAAAGGGGCATTGACTGGCACCTTGTGCACGAAGTACGGAGCAAATCCCTCGAGTGATTCATAAGGAATCAAACTCGCATGGGGATTACACTGTACGCGCACAGGCGAGTGTCGTGCTCTGTTTGCGGCTCTCGTGACACGACACGACGAGTCATGGTCATGTGTCAGGCCTTTGGACACATAGCCCTACCCTAGGCGAACACGTGGATATGTGCACGAGTGGTGTCGTGTCATGTGTCGTGTCCTGGATCGACACACACGCGTGCACGAGACTGTGTGTCTGTGCGTGTGTCCATGAGTGTTCGAATGGGTGTGGACACGTCGTGTCTTATTTTGGTGGACACAAATTGTCATGTATGACACTTACACATGTGCACGACCAATTACCAACCTTTAATTTGATAATTTGTTTGGGTTTTGATTTGAATTTAGGGTATTCCCCTATTTTCTGATACTATAGTGTTCTGTATATATTTCGGAGTTTAAATGTTAAATAAATTAATAATGATAATGTTTAACATGTATATCACCTGAGAATTATGTTGGCATAACTGGGAATATTGATGCATGTTTCACCTGAGATTTCGAAATGTTTGTTAAACCTGAGTTTTGAAACATGATACATGAGTTTGTTTAATGATTCACCTGAGATCTTCAAATGCTAATAGAACCTGAGAACTCATATTGTGAACCTGAGTTAAATGTTAACATGAAACTGGATAATGAGTTTTATATGTGAATGACTGAAATGTTAAACCTTAGATTGTTTCAATAACTGAGAACCTATGTGAAATCTGTGAACGTATGTAATAACCTGAGATTGACATAATATGTAACCTGTTTTCAAATACCATGTTAACCTGAGAATGAGGAATAAATATTGAACCTAAGTTTGATAATGTATTAACTAAGTTTTCTTGATTCCTGTGTTGAACTAACCTGAGTATTAATGTTCACTATTACCTTAATCTGAGATTGAGTCTTGTAAGACTGAGTTTTTATATATATATATCTGTACACTCACACCTCACTTACTACATGACAGAGCTCACCCCTTACTTGATGTTTACACTATCACTCACCTCACACACACACAATTGACTCACACTCTCATCCCACACACACACAGTGACCTGTCACACACATACACATCCCTATCCCTATATATATCTATCTATGTATGTATCTATCTATATATATATGCAAATATGCATGTATATATGTATGTATGTAAAAAAAAAAAAATATATGTATGTATGTAAATAGTAATGTACATATATATGTATATATATTTTGACACACACATTTAACCCTTGTACACACACAATATTTCATTTGACACTTGCCTATGTATATATAAATGCCTTTATATGAATGCCTATAATATGTATGCTTTATATTCATTAAGTGTATATATGTATATATATATATATATATATATATATATATATATATATATATAAATTTGATAGCTTGTGTTAGCTTTGAAATTGTGTGTGAGTGCTAGCCTAGGCTTGGTTAGGCTTGGTGAGACTTGATTGGACTAGGAATGACCTAGTTGACCTAGTTTGACTAGTATAGTTGACCAGAGTTGACCAAGAGTTGACTTTGGCCTAGATGACCTAGAAATCATATAGAATGCATTGTAATCTTCAGTATTACCATTCTGGACATGTTGTGACCTATGTTGCTCTGTTTAGGACTCATCTACTCTGTTTGGACATATATATTCATCGGATACTCAGGATACCAGGCGAGTACATTCTCTGACCGTTTCATACTTGATAGGATTTACGTTTATGCTCTAGATTAATTTACTTGATGCTGTCACGTTGTTAACACGGATTGGTACTATATGGATCCCTTCATTAGATATTTTCCTCCTCGGGAGCATCGGGTTACAGTATGTCATGTACGTTTCACTTTCATCATGTACTCCGGTGCTTTCACCATTCATGTGCACTCTTATGATTTATGTACTCTCATGTTCACAGAGCCCCCATGTATACATTCATGTGCACCCATTTGTGGGCCTTCATGTGATATCATGTGCAATAACATAACCTGTCTGGATCCTTGTGTATTGATTGGGGTATGGGGGAGTATAAATGGTCATGTGAATAATTCCAAAGTAGTATACTCATGTGCAAATTCAAGCTGTTCACATGTCTATCTTGTACTCTACATCACTAGCCACTGTTAGTTCTTTACTTATAGTAGATATTTCTTTACAGTCATCTCTTTTACTTTATATATTTTCCAGCGTTTCATGTATCTTACTCTATAGCATATTTACATATTCTGTCATATTATGAACTGTGTGAGATGTATTGTGCTCGTTCCTGTCCTGACTGGACCTGTTGAAAATATTACAGATGACATCGAGGAGTTATGTCCTACATACTATGGAGCAGCCTTAGACGACACCTGCGACTTGGACCTTCAGCAGGATCCATTAGCAGTAGATGCTGATACCCCCATAGATTAGGCTTTATCTTATTTAGAGTTGTTATCTCATTTGGATACTCATTTATATATCTGAGATTTTGTGATGTTTGGATATTGTGGAGTTGTTATCTTAGATACTTAGATTCTCTCTCTTATTTGTATTTCATTGTGGATTCGGATCTTATCTATCTATCTTATCGTACTTTCTACCTTAGTTGTGATTGAGTTGTACATTTCTATATTATCCTCCATTCGGAGCGTATACAATGTACAGGTACCTTATAATTGTTAGATGTATGTGACCTAGGACAGCGTTCTACCGCCGACACTGCGGCATAGGCTGGACGTACCCACTTCTCGTGCCCCTATACTGGGTGCGGGTCATGACAAGGTGTAACCCGGGCAACGAGTGGGTTTCTTATTTTGCTCTCCCACTCTGTTGTAAATTATTCTTTTGAGGCATTTAGCCACCGAGCATGTGTTAGCTCGTGTTGAAAATTTAAATTCTGTCTGCCTATGGGCTGTTACATGATTGGCAAATCCTAGGCTTGACTATGTATGACTTAACTCTTGCTAGTCTTCGCATTTTGTATGACTAGCTTCATGATCATCTGATTAGGTAATGTTTGGGACACCTTACTTTGTATGTTTGATGATCTAACATCTTGTAACAATTATTTGCTTGCTTGAGATTGAGACACTAGGCTTGTTCTTGACCATAAGAGACTATTGGCTTGTAGATAAACCCTCATGCATCTAGACAGCCATGACCGTATTGCGAGGTGGGTTGCACTTCAATGTACGTAGCTGGTTGTGTCTGTCCCCCGCTCTCCAGTATTCTGGTTCTCGGGCGTGACATAACTCGAAGCGTTTCTCCCATTGGGCATCAAGTTGCTGAGCCAGGGTTCAACTTTCGAAGAATGGCTCATCGTCTTCATCGACTTGATCTACGGACGTCATATTCACCAACAACGTTCTACGGAACACCTCCTCAATACTGACGTCGGAGTCATAGGAGGAGTCTGAAGAGTACGAGTACGTCGCTTCCTTGCTGTAAAACCCCTAAATTTCTACTATTTTTTTAATTAAATTTGGTACTGATTTAAAATTTTGTATTGTACGTCACTTAGTCGTATTGTACGTCGTGGCGGAAGTTCGTTTTTTCGAATTTGCTCGACGAATGCGAATATGTGCGAGCGTACATATTTTAGAAAAATATTTTTCCATCAATTATAGTTTCAAAATAATATACATAATAATTATTTTGTTATCGTACCAAAGTTTTCAAATTATTATTTTATTTATTATTTATAAAAAGTCTTTCATGAAAAATAGTTATTACTAGTCAATAATATTATTCGCGTATACATATATATTTCATAAATATTTATTGAGTTTAATTGTAAATAATAATGTATTTACGAAATTATTACTTTAGTATTTTTAGAAAACATAGTTTGAAATTTTTTGTAGCAATTTAAAACTTGATTTGATTTATGGATGTGTTTTAAATAGTAGATTAATATCTATATTTGGAATTTGCTTTATCTCAATTGATTTTAAACCAAAAGAATTTAATTAGATTTAAATTGGATTTTGATTTATTGAATTAATTTAAATTAAATTACGGGTTTAAACTAATCCTAACCTTTATCTATTTGGGAATTCCCATATCCTATAAATAGGTAGGTACTCATCCAAATTTCTATTCTCCACAAATATTTCTACCACAAATGCGCGTGCATCGTGTCTGTGTCCATCCAAATTCTTATTCCATATAATTTACATATACATCAAATCCTCTCCCCCGTGTCGACAATCCCGACACGACAAATTTTAACCCTAGCCGTAGTCGAGCCGCCTCCCCGGCATTGGCAGCCTCCACTAAGTCCTCCAACTTTGACCGACTCCCCGACCCCGACTCAATCCGTGTCCACCCCAGCCACACGTCACCGAACCCTTCACAAAACACCATCACAGCCACCACCATCACCCCTCCTTTTGGACCACCCTGTCTCGTCAAAACCCCCACCGACACCACAGCCAAAACCCTACCGGCCACCACCGCACAATTACAAAAAAAAATAATAAATCAAAATAAAACCCTAACCCTATGGCTCACCTCGCTGCCGACCGGAGCTCCGCCTCCAGCGCCGTCGCGGTCTCCGCCTAAGCGGCTGACCCGAACACCGGCCGCCTCTTTCGCGCCGCCGACGACTCCACACAGTCCCGATCCCCCGCTCTCCTCCTTCCTCCTCCGTCGAGCCCATCTCCTCACTTCGCCACCGCCTCGCCGAAGCTACTCCGGTCTGCCCCCTCTTTTCCCAGCCGAAACCCCTCTCTCCATGGCTCTTTCTTCCTCCTCCTGGAGCGCCCGGCCGCCCGCTCCGCTCCGCCGGCGTCCTCCTCCGCCTCGCCTCCGTGCACTGAGCGCCGGCGAACGGCTAGCTCGACCGCCCAGCGACCGCGACCCCCTCCGCTCACCGCTTCTTCCCCCGTTTCTTCTCTCTCCCTCTCGCGCTCGAGATATTTTCCAATCTCATTTTCTCTCTCTCTCCTCTGCTACTCCTCTCTTATTAATTATTTGCTTTTTTTTCTTCTCTCTTTTAGTCCTTTAGTCTGCTACTGGTACAGTTAGAGTAAATTGATTTTTTTTACTTTCAAGGATAACTGTTATGTTTTTATATTATTATTATGATTATTAATATTAATAATATTATTATTGATTACTATTACTAATTTTGTTTTTGTTATATAGTATTATTATTACTAGCATAATACTTAATATTATTGTTATTATTAAAATTATTATTTTCGTGGAAATTATTTATTTGTATTTTTATTATAACAAATATGGTATGAGGCGTAGTCCTATATTATTTTCAAATTGGGTTTATAAGCTCTAAAAAAATATTATTGTGTATTATTATAGCCTTTCTAAAAATTATATTTGATAAAAATTTGTTTTTATTATCATAAGTTGTTTTCCTAAATTTTAAGTATTTATTTATTTATAATATTTTGAATAAAAGTAAAACATAGTTTTTAATTATATTATATTGGATTTCCACATATAGTTTCTATTATCATAAATAGTTTCCTAAAATATTTATATAATTGTATATACAAAATTTCTCGCTTATCAATCTTGTCCTTTGCTAGTCATATTTCTATCTTCTTGTAAATGTCAAACTTCCATATATCGTCCCTAAATAATTTGACTATTATGGACTCAATGACACGGCCGTCCCATCAATTGAGATCATCTTGCGTACTCATGACCTTTACGACTATTATGTGCCAACACTATCATACTGTGCATCAACTGCAACCAACTCAAGCTATTGGACTACTGGAGACTTTTCAGAACATTGCACCATGCCAGACGACACACCAGGCAAGACACCTTGCCATTTGCTGTTTACTTATTTTAGCTCATATTTCATGCATTGTTCAATATTTTTTTTATACAAAATAAACTGTGATACATAGCATAACCTGTTAGAGCTTACTGTTCATTTATATTTCCTGCTATGTATTATTTTTCTTACACATTAAACCTAGATTTAAGGGACCACCTTTGTGTGTTATATTCATGGCCTGGACACGTTGTACCACGAAGTTGTGTGTCGCATGTAGAATATGAAAGTGCGTGATTGGCTGGCCACCAGTATGTACAAGCCGTGCGATAGGAATAACCGCTAATAGAGGTTGCATTCTTAGTTTGACTTAGCGGTTATAGAGGTTACTGTTGTGGATACAACAAAGTAGGCATTGGGCGGGGAGGAAAATTCCTTAGCGTATGGGCTTCGATGCACTTTCCCTTTTGTAACCCGTGAGCTCCGCCGGAGACGCGGGTCAGCTTACCCAAGATTACTGACGGCCACTGACGTTCTACGGAACGATATGCTCTTATTGATTGGGCCTCTGGTGCCCAATAGGGGACTATGTCGATCCTATTCAGCCAGGGCCCATATGTAGGAAGGATTGTTCTTAACTACATTTCACTTAGAACAGTAGACTACCTTATCCGTTAGGTACGAGTACTTTTGGTTTGGGTACTTGTATCTGACCGTGGCTTGGAACAATAACTTGTCACGAATTAGTTCGTCACATCTTGTCCTTGTTTGGTTGTAGGTGTGACTTACTACTTCGATGAGAAGGTATTGAACCTTGTTGGGGTTCGGATACCATATTGGATTCATAGCATGGAAAGATACGTCACCGTGAATTAGTTTACCATCTCATGTCCTTGTTTGGTTGGGGGGATGGTACGCTCGTTCAATAGGTGTGTATTGGACCATGTTATAAATTCAATTGACTTATTTATTTGAGCAATATTTATTCAGTTTATATGGCATAATATTATGTGTCTTGTTACGTCCCTCTGAGGACCTGGTTATCTCGCCAGGTGTGTGCTCTTGTCTTTTGCAGGTGTTATAGCTCTAGTCGTGGTCCTCTCTATTTCTTCGAGGATGATTGCACTTGGATCGTCTTCGCTTCGCTCGCCAAAATTATTTTTTTTTCATGTATTTTCCTTTACTTATTGGTAGTGGATTTTTCTCCGCCCAACATATTGTATCAAGACAATTCATTATCATTATATGACATCTTTTATCATTTATTTTGTGTGGATGAGATTAGTTATGGTTCTACTGTATTTTACAGCTTATGTATTCATACGAGGATTCAATATATTGGAGTGTACCTCGTATGAATACAGCTGGCATGTCTACGTTCCTAGTCCTATGTATTTTGGGACTGGGGCGTTACACTTGCGCCGCAAAACTTCGGGCACTTTAGGCGGGACATATCCGAGGCCGTAGCAAGTTTTCTGGTAATACTGGCCAAGTCATAGCCCATCTTCTGGATGATGAGCCTGGCTTATGGGGTGTAGTGGTGAGCCTGAACTGAACTGACTTCTGGCTCTGGCTCACAAAGAGTGTGAGCCTGGAAGCCGTCTACTCGGCCAAAGATGATGGGTTCTTCTTTCTTCTTCCGCGTCGGTACTATAAAATAAGCACCACGTAGAGGGAGCACTTGTTTCACGGCATAAACAGACGCAATTTATGTCTGTAGCGATAAACTCAGGTTTTGTTCTAGAGAATGTAAACCCTCATTTTTTATATATAAAATTTTTATTCATACTTTACTTTAATATGTTATGAGATCTGCATATTTATAAACAGCTTAGGAAATACTACGGAGAATTTAGATATTTAATATTAACTGGTGGTTGTTATTAGATAAAGTAATATTAATTATTAATTCTTTTTGCACAAGATATAGTTTTTCGTTAACCAAAAGTATGGAAATGTTGTTTTTGAGGATGAAGCAAATTTTAGGAAATTTTTATGAGTTTATATATATATATATATATATATATATATATATATATATATATATATATATATATATATATATATATATATATATATATATATAAATATATATATATATATATATATTTCATAGGTGTAAATATAGATTACTTAAGGTTATATGAATATACTTATATATAAAGAAGAAAATAACAATCAGCTAACTCGCGAGATTTTGAATATCTCACGAGTGGCAAAAGAGCAACTTCTCCCGCTGGCTCTCTCTATATTAAACTGTTAACTGATAGGTATCAGCTGCTAGTTTGATAAGTATTGATAGATTTGAAACCCGATTTGAATTCAAACCCATTGATCCAATATTCCCCCTATACTTCTACTATCAAATCCCTCTCGGATCGTATCAACCAAAGATCCAAATCTCACTGGCATTCAGAATTAAAATCCGATTAGAAATAGGATTTGTTCTTCGTTATATAGAGTTAACAGCCGAATAGAAAACCCAAGATTTCACAGCCACCCCCTCTCGTGATAAACTCTCTCGACCCTAGAGAGACACTCAACACCAGGCAAACCCCTCAAGACGACTGCCACTGTCCGACATCGCCGGAGGATCGTCGGCAGCCCCAATTCCCGATCTGAGACAGAGACCCCTGTTTTGAGTTGTAGTAAGGTACTCATATTTTTTTCTTGATTTTCTCCTAGTATACAAAACCAATATTCGATCTAGAAGATCCTACCAGAAGTCTACCTGACCCTCTTAAAACCCTAGCAAATAGATAGGAGAATAGTTAACCGAGGTACCCGCGAAATCGACACGAAGTCGAGAAAAACTCTGTTTAAAAACAGAGTATAGGGCTGTCCAAACCCTCAACTTGGAAGCCAGATTTCGATCTGTGTATTAGGATGTTTGGTAAACTAGTTAAAAAATAGTTGTAGACAACCTAAACACGAGTAAAACCTAATTTATAGATTGTGATTTCATTGAGTATCCAGAAAGTTATTCGTAGTTAAAGTTCCAAGAAAAATTGTTCGAAAACTGTGAAAATTTCATAAAACTTCCCGATACGGCATACGTCTCGACAAACCGAGCGACGTGGTTGCGCACTATATGCATCGAAAGACGCGTTTGAATGTTGCCGACGTATGGGAACCGAATATTATTGTGTATTATTATGACTTTAGGCGGGACATATTTGTATTTTTATTATAACAAATATGGTATGAGGCGTAGTCCTATATTATTTTCAAATTGGGTTTATAAGCTCTAAAAAAATATTATTGTGTATTATTATGGCTTTTCTAAAAATTATATTTGATAAAAATTTGTTTTTATTATCATAAGTTGTTTTCCTAAATTTTAAGTATTTATTTATTTATAATATTTTGAATAAAAGTAAAACATAGTTTTTAATTATAATATATTGGATTTCCAAATATAGTTTCTATTATCATAAATAGTTTCCTAAAATATTTATATAATTGTATATACAAAATTTCTCGCTTATCAATCTTGTCCCTTGCTAGTCATATTTATATCTTCTTGTAAATCTCAAACTTCCATATATCGTCCCTAAATAATTTGACTATTATGGACTCAATGACACGACCGTCCCATCAATTGAGATCATCTTGCGTACTCATGACCTTTACGACTATTATGTGCCAACACTATCATACCGTGCATCAACTGCAACCAACTCAAGCTATTGGACTACTGGGGACTTTTCAGAACATTGCACCATGCCAGACGACACACCAGGCAAGACACCTTGCCATTTGCTGTTTACTTATTTTAGCTCATATTTCATGCATTGTTCATTATTTTTTTATGCAAAATAAACTGTGATACATGGCATAACCTGTTAGAACTTACTGTTCATTTTTATTTCCTGCTATGTATTATTTTTCTTACACATTAAACCTAGATTTGAGGGACCACCTTTGTGTGTTGCATTCATGGCCTTGACACGTTGTACCACGAAGTTGTGTGTCGTATATAGAACACGGAAGTGCGTGATTGGCTGGCCACCAGTACGTACAAGCCGTGCGATAGGAATAACCGCTAATAGAGGTTGCATGCTTAGTTTGACTTAGCGGTTATAGAGGTTACTGTTGTGGATACAACGAAGTAGGCATTGGGCGGGAAGGACAATTCCTTAGCGTATGGGCTTCGATGTACTTTCCCTTTTGTAACCCGTGATCTCCGCCGGAGACGCGGGTCAGCTTACCCAAGATTACTGACGGCCACTGACGTTATGCGAAACGTTATGCTCTTATTGATTGGGCCTCTGGTGCCTAAGAGAAGACTATGCCGATCCTATTCAGCCAGGGCCCATGCGTAGGAAGGATTGTTCTTAACTACATTTCACTTAGAACGGTAGGCTACCTTATCCGTTAGGTACGAGTACTTTTGGTTTGGGTACTTGTATCTGACCGTGGCTTGGAACAATAACTTGTCGCGAATTAGTTCGTCACATCTTGTCCTTGTTTGGTTGTAGGTGTGACTTACTACTTCGATGAGAAGGTATTGAACCTTGTTGGGGTCCGGATACCATATTGGATTCATAGCATGGAAAGATACGTCACCGTGAATTAGTTTACCATCTCCTGTCCTTGTTTGGTTGGTGGGATGGTACGCTCGTTCAATAGGTGTGTATTGGACCATGTTATAAATTCAATTGACTTATTTATTTGAGCAATATTTATTCAGTTTATATGGCATGATATTATGTGTCTTGTTACGTCCCTCTGAGGACCTGGTTATCTCGCCAGGTGTGTGCTCTTGTCTTTCGTAGGTGTTCTAGCTCTAGTCGTGGTCCTCTCCATTTCTTCGAGGATGATTGTACTTGGATCGTCTTCGCTTCGCTCGCCAAAATTATTTCTTTTCTCATGTATTTTTCTTTACTTGTTGGTAGTAGATTTGTCTCCGTCCAACATATTGTATCAAGACAATTCATTATCATTATATGACATCTTTTATCATTTATTTTGTGTGGATGAGATTAGTTATGGTTCTACTGCATTTTACAGCTTATGTATTCATACGAGGATTCCATATATTGGAGTGTACCTCGTATGAATACAGCTGGCATGTCTACATTCCGAGTCCTATGTATTTTGGGACTTGGGCGTTACATGTTTTTGTGGTGGCCCATGCAGGTCAAGATAAATTATTTAGTTACTTTACCGTACCAAGCAAGCCTGCGAATAGGATTAGAAGTCTAGGCTCTCATCCACATACTTGACCTCTTTCCCTCGATTCCATATTCGTTCGACTCATCGATTGTATCTTGCTTAATTCCTTCTATCATTATTCTTATCTTTCCTTCGTGCTTGCTAGAGATTGACCCTACTAGCTAAATGTCCCAAACACCATTAGTTTAATTCTTTTAAGTTGGGTAGAATGCCTTAAGACCTAGGAACCCCTATGTCCTTGCGACCTATCTTAGCAAGTCTACTTAGATTCTAGAATTTAGAGGACCCTAACCCATCTAGTCAACCAAGGTCTTGGACAAGGAGACTATAGGACGACTGTATAGAGTCCAACACAGGATATGACTTAGAATCATTCTGCTTTCTTTCAATCTTAATCTCTCGTGCCTATGTTTTACCATCTTGAGTAATGATGCTAATGTAGCCTAGTTTTTTTGCAAGTTTATTCTTTTATCAAGCTTGTTTCAAGACATATGTTATTTGGGCATGTCCACTAACATATGGTCTAATCAGAACCGGTGCATGATGGTCTGATCAACCGAGTGCACTTTGGTTCGCTTATATCTATCGTTCTACGTAGATGGAGACATAGCTAAACTTGTCCTTTTGTCACACCCCAGAACCAGAATACTGGAGAGCGGGGGCAGACACAGCCAGCTACGTATATTGAAATGGAAACCACCTCGATAAACGGTCACGGCTGTCTAAAAATATGAGGGTTTACTACAAGCCAACGGTCTCTTATGGTCAAGCCTATTGTCTCAATCTCAAGCAAGTAATATAATTACAAGATGTTTGACCACCAAATATACAATAAAAGGCGTCCCAAATATTACATATCAGCTGATCATGAAGCTAGTCGTACAAAATGCTAGGACTAGCAAGAGTTAAGTCATACATGATCAACCCTAGGATTTGTTAATCATGTTTACAGCCCGTAGGCAGACAGTAAGTAAAGTGCATCGAGCTAACAGGTGCTCGTCGGCTAAACGCCTCAAAAGAGTAGTTTTACAATAGAGTGAGCGAAACAAAATAGAAAACCCACTCGTAGCCCGGGTTCCTTCTAGTCGCCACCATCGGGCTGGAAGCTTGGTAGATCCTCGGGAGCTGCTCCGAAATCTGGCCACACAAAACCAGCTGGGTCAACCCCAGAAAGAGCAAGTGCCACAAGGGGGCCACAAAATAAGAACAAAAGCCAGCAATCAGCATAAGGAAATCTAATATTAAAATTAAAACTTACGAAAACATGGCAGGGTGATATACGACGAGATAACCATGGAACTATTCCGATAGCCTGGTTACAACCCGTAAACCAAACAAGGATCGGGGTTGTAACCCTTCGTCTGAACAGAACTTGGTTTTCCACCATTTATCGGCAAGATAATAATACAAGAAATCAAGGCAGGGAGCAATCTTGTACTGGATCAAGACATGGCTAACTGGTTATACCTTATTCAATCAATCACGGCCAAGCAGACGCTACGGCTTACTACTTTAACTAACTAGGGTTATCACAGGCCTAATTACTAACAAGATGCAGTGAGATTGTTCCACAGCCACAAGCCCTGCAGACCATCCAGGTTACCCAGGTCGAAAATTAGGGGTTGAATTCAGGTGGGTACATCGCCCGGGAGACAAATGTACCCTTAGGTGACTTAGAGGGTGCAACACGCGACGGTGTGCTGGAAATGTGCCCTACTCGACGGCAGGCTACAGATCCCAAGAGCGCCCAGGTAACGGGATTGCCTGTAGCTGTGTTATCTCTTCATGACTACTGTGTTATTCTAGTTATTAACCTTAATCCATTTTAGTAGGTACTCCTGACCGTGGTACTCAGGAGTCCCATCCTAGACATGATGAAAGACAGGACAAGTGGATTTGACAAGCAAGCAAGAAAGAACTACCCACGGTGTCAAGGCAGGTCAAGTCAAGTTATCAAGATAAATCATGTCAGGGTACTTGTCGGGAGTGCGCCACGACGGGCCACTATCATGTCAGGTTGGTCATGTCAGGAGTGCACCACTACGGGTCACTGTCGTGTTATGCTAGTTCCTTGTCATACCAGGCCATGTGCAATAGTCATTCCAAACATATTAAGTAAAATCAAGTTCATGACAAAAGGCATAAGGATATAAAATGGGCATAAAATATCTAATAAAATATCAAAAGACAGGGTTATAAAAGAGCCAAGCTTAAAGAAATAAAACTAAAACTCCAAGAGCCAATAGGTTAAGCAAGGGATCAAGGGACAGCATACGTGCAAAAGCACGCACGCTAGGGAGAGCAGCTACGTGAAAGTCACGCACGCAAGGCTCGCTCAAGTCTGCGTACCAAGGCACACTCAAGGGGAGCAGCGTACGTAAAAGTCAGGCACGCAAGGCTCGCTCAAGTCTGCGTACCAAGGCACACTCAAGGGGAGCAGCGTACGTAAAAGTCACGCACGCTCAAGGGGAGCAGCGTACGTAAAAGTCACGCACGCTCAAGGGGAGCAGCTACGTGAAAGTCACGCACGCTCAAGGAAGCCGCTGCGTGAAAGTCACGCACGCTCAAGGGAGCAGCTGCGTGAAAGTCACGCACGCTCAAGGAAGGCAGCATACGTGAAAGTCACGCACGCTCAAGGAAGCAGCTGCGTGAAAGTCACGCACGCTCAAGGGAGCAGCTGCGTGAAAGTCACGCACGCTCAAGGAAGGCAGCATACGTGAAAGTCACGCACGCTCAAGGAAGCAGCATACGTGAAAGTCACGCACGCTACAGAGAGCAGCATACGTAAAAGTCATGCACGCTACAGAGAGCAGCGTAGGTGAAAAGTCACGCACGCTCAAGGGGCAGCTGCGTGAAAGTCACGCACGCTCAAGGGAGCAGCTGCGTGAAAGTCACGCACGCTCAAGGGAGCAGCTGCGTGAAAGTCACGCACGCTCAAGGGAGACACGCTTCCAACAGGAAGCGTACTCAAGTCTGCGTACGCACGCTAAAGAGCGCACGCAGCTCAGTGTGCGTAGGCTAAACAGCTTGCACACTGCTCACTGTCTTCTCCAAACAGCAAGAACACCAAGGAAGAACCCAAAGCTTCACAAGTTCATAACTTGGCCATCCGAACTCCAATCCCGGATTTCCAAAGTTCCAACTTGGGTGAAACTGAAAGCTCTTCCATATGGAAACATCAAAACTCATAGAAAACCAACATAAATAGCTCAAACCATACAAAATCTGAAAATAGGAAAAACTTAGATCTATGACAATGGGGGCTCCAAATCACAAAAACCCAAGTTCTAATGTTGGTCTCCATGTCCTAATCCAGCAAATAGACAAGGAAAAGAGGGTTCTCATGTTGTGGCAAGATGCACTTGCCTAGGGTTGGGAGAGTTGTGTTGAGGAAGGAGAAGAAGAAGAAGAAGGAAATAAATGGTGGTTATGAGGAGAGAGAAAATGTTGGTGGGGTTTTAAAGAGGGTGGGATGTGGTGTGTTGAGGGTGGAGCATAGGCTAAGGTGTTCCAATTGCATAATAAACCAAACCAAACCAAACCATCCCAATTAAAATCGAGCCATAAGAAACCCCAAAATACGAGAAATACCGAAACTCCACAAGCTGAGAAAAATAAAAATATATGCCAAATCCAGATACGAGTATAAATACGAAATAAGGGAAATACGGGAAATGAGGGTGACAACTTTAAAGTCCCATCCACGACTGCCTTGACAATTCCTTTGAAATTATTCGATCGTCTTTGAATCACGTATTCGTATTCGATAACGCCTCCTTCGAACTCTATATTGCTTTCGCCTTCACCTATTTTAGAAGGACGAAGGCGTTATACTGGAACTTCCTCTAGCCTTCCTATCGGCTATGACCATTCTCACTCGATGTTGCTATGTCTTTATCATAAACTCCTCGACCTTTCCCTCGCCCCTAATTCTACAATCTTGACTTTCTAATCACTTGAATTTAAGAGTGATTACAATCATCACTTAATCATATCCTCAACCTATACTACGACCATATAAACTTCTTCAAGGAACCCTTCTATCTTCCGTTGTGCCTTCTCACCCCCCTACGAAATTCTTAATTTCGAGGACGAAATTCTTTTAAGTTGGGTAGGATGTAAAACCCCAAAATTTCTACTATTTTTTTAATTAAATTTGGTACTGATTTAAAATTTTGTATTGTACGTCACGTAGTCGTATTGTACGTCGTGTGCGGAAGTTCGTTTTTCGAATTTGCTCGACGAATGCGAATATGTGCGAGCGTACATATTATAGAAAAATATTTTTCCATCAATTATAGTTTCAAAATAATATACATAATAATTATTTTGTTATCGTACCAAAGTTTTCAAATTATTATTTTCGTGGAAATTATTTATTTGTATTTTTATTATAACAAATATAGTATGAGGCGTTGTCCTATATCATTTTCAAATTGGGTTTATAAGCTCTAAAAAATATTATTGTGTATTATTATGGCTTTTCTAAAAATTATATTTGATAAAAATTTGTTTTTATTATCATAAGTTGTTTTTCTAAATTTTAAGTATTTATTTATTTATAATATTTTGAATAAAAGTAAAACATAGTTTTTAATTATATTATATTGGATTTCCAAATATAGTTTCTATTATCATAAATAGTTTCCTAAAATATTTATATAATTGTATACAAAATTTCTCGCTTATCAATCTTGTCCCTTGCTAGTCATATTTATATCTTCTTGCAAATCTCAAACTTCCATATATCGTCCCTAAATAATTTGACTATTATGGACTCAATGACACGACCGTCCCATCAATTGAGATCATCTTGCGTACTCATGACCTTTACGACTATTATGTGCCAACACTATCATATCGCGTATCAACTGCAACCAACTCAAGCTATTGGACTACTGGGGACTTTTCAGAACATTGTACCATGCCAGACGACACACCAGGCAAGACACCTTGCCATTTGCTGTTTACTTATTTTAGCTCATATTTCATGCATTGTTCATTATTTTTTTTATGCAAAATAAACTGTGATACATGGCATAACCTATTAGAACTTACTGTTCATTTATATTTCCTACTATGTATTATTTTTCTTACACATTAAACCTAGATTTGAGGGACCACCTTTGTGTGTTGCATTCATGGCCTTGACACGTTGTACCACGAAGTTGTGTGTCGTATATAGAACACGGAAGTGCGTGATTGGCTGGCCACCAGTATGTACAAGCCGTGCGATAGGAATAACCGCTAATAGAGGTTACATGCTTAGTTTGACTTAGCGGTTATAGAGGTTACTGTTGTGGATACAACAAAGTAGGCATTGGGCGGGGAGGAAAATTCCTTAGCGTATGGGCTTCGATGCACTTTTCCTTTTGTAACCCGTGAGCTCCGCCGGAGATGCGGGTCAGCTTACCCAAGATTACTGACGGCCACTGACGTTCTGCGGAACGTTATGCTCTTATTGATTGGGCCTCTGGTGCCCAATAGGGGACTATGCCGATCCTATTCAGCCAGGGCCCATACGTAGGAAGGATTGTTCTTAACTATATTTCACTTTGAACGGTAGGCTACCTTATCCGTTAGGTACGAGTACTTTTGGTTTGGGTACTTGTATCTGACCGTGGCTTGGAACAATAACTTGTCGCGAATTAGTTCGTCACATCTTGTCCTTGTTTGGTTGTAGGTGTGACTTATTACTTCGATGAGAAGGTATTGAACCTTGTTGGGGTCCGGATACCATATTGGATTCATAGCATGGAAAGATACGTCACCGTGAATTAGTTTACCATCTCATGTCCTTGTTTGGTTGGGGGGATGGTACGCTCGTTCAATAGGTGTGTATTGGACCATGTTATAAATTCAATTGACTTATTTATTTGAGCAATATTTATTCAGTTTATATGGCATGATATTATGTGTCTTGTTACGTCTCTCTAAGGACCTGGTTATCTCGCCAGGTGTGTGCTCTTGTCTTTCGCAGGTGTTATAGCTCTAGTCGTAGTCCTCTCTATTTCTTCGAGGATGATTGCACTTGGATCGTCTTCGCTTCGCTCGCCAAAATTATTTCTTTTTTCATGTATTTTCCTTTACTTATTGGTAGTGGATTTGTCTCCGCCCAACATATTGTATCAAGACAATTCATTATCATTATATGACATCTTTTATCATTTATTTTGTGTGGATGAGATTAGTTATGGTTCTGCTGTATTTTATAGCTTATGTATTCATACGAGGATTCAATATATTGGAGTGTACCTCGTATGAATACAGCTGGCATGTCTACGTTCCTAGTCCTATGTATTTTAGGACTGGGGCGTTACACTTGCGCCGCAAAACTTCGGACACTTTAGGCGGGACATATCCGAGGCCGTAGCAAGTTTTCTGGTAATACTGGCCAAGTCATAGCCCATCTTCTGGATGATGAGCCTGGCTTATGGGGTGTAGTGGTGAGCCTGAACTGAACTGACTTCTGGCTCTGGCTCACAAAGAGTGTGAGCCTGGAAGCCATCTAACCGGCCAAAGATGATGGGTTCTTCTTTCTTCTTCCGCGTCGGTACTATAAAATAAGCACCACGTAGAGGGAGCACTTGTTTCACGGCATAAACAGACGCAATTTATGTTTGTAGAGATAAACTCAGGTTTTGTTCTAGAGAATGTAAACCCTCATTTTTTATATATAAAATTTTTATTCATACTTTACTTTAATATGTTATGAGATCTGCATATTTATAAACAGCTTAGGAAATACAACGGAGAATTTAGATATTTAATATTAACTGGTGGTTGTTATTAGATAGAGTAATATTAATTATTAATTCTTTTTGCACAAGATATAGTTTTTCGTTAACCAAAAGTATGGAAATGCTGTTTTTGAGGGTGAAGCAAATTTTAGGAAATTTTTATGAGTTTATATATATATATATATATATATATATATATATATTTATATTTCATAGGTGTAAATATAGATTACTTAAGGTTATATGAATATACTTATATATAAAGAAGAAAATAACAATCAGCTAACTCGCGAGATTTTGAATATCTCGCGAGTGGCAAAAAAGCAACTTCTCCCGCTGGCTCTCTCTATATTAAACTGTTAGCTGATAGGTATCAGCTGCTAGTTTGATAAGTATTGATAGATTTGAAACCCGATTTGAATTCAAACCCATTAATCCAATATTCCCCCTATACTTCTGCTATCAAATCCCTCTCGGATCGTATCAACCAAAGATCCAAATCTTATTGGCATTCAGAATTAAAATCCGATTAGAAATAGGATTTGTTCTTCGTTATATAGAGTTAACAGCCGAATAGAAAACCCAAGATTTCACAGCCACCCCCTCTCGTGATAAACTCTCTCGACCCTAGAGAGACACTCAACACCAGGCAAACCTCTCAAGACGACTGCCACTGTCCGACATCGCCGGAGGATCGTCGGCAGCCCCAATTCCCGATCGGAGACAGAGACCCCTGTTTTGAGTTGTAGTAAGGTACTCATATTTTTTTTCTTGATTTTCTCCTAGTATACAAAACCAATATTCGATCTAGAAGATCCTACCAGAAGTCTACCTGACCCTCTTAAAACTCTAGCAAATGGATAGGAGAATAGTTAACCGAGGTACCCGCAAAATCGACACGAAGTCGAGAAAAACTCTGTTTAAAAACAGAGTATAGGGCTGTCCAAACCCTCAACTTGGAAGCCAGATTTTGATCTGTGTATTAGGATGTTTGGTAAACTAGTTAAAAAATAGTTGTAGACAACCTAAACACGAGTAAAACCTAATTTACAGATTGTGATTTCATTGAGTATCCAGAAAGTTATTCGTAGTTAAAGTTCCAAGAAAAATTGTTCGAAAACTGTGAAAATTTCATAAAACTTCCCGATACGGCATACGTCTCGACAAATCGAGCGACGTGGTTGCGCACTCTATGTATCGAAAGACGCGTATGAATGTTGCCGACGTATGGGAACCGACGGAACTCAATTTCGTTGCGCGTGCGCGACGAAATCAGTACGTATCCGTCGAGATACCCCCGTATCGACCTTTTGTAAACTTGGTTATAACTTCGTGTACGTTCTTCGTACCAAGATGAAACTTGAGCCAATAGGACCGTATCGAAATTCTGGTCCAGTGTGCCAAGTTTGGTCCGATTCTGAGAAGGTCGACTGGAATGACTATTTGGCGGGACGCAACCCGGTCCAATGGGCGAAATTGTACACGGCCCGTCGGTATCCAACTTTGGAAATATGGTTGGGTTCATCTCCTCAAATCGGACCCATAGACATGTAGTTTGACGACTTTAGAGACCGTAGATACTGGCATGCATTTCGGTGTAAAACGGGTCCAACTACAGATATCGTTTTGACCCGAAATTACGATTTTGTCCCTGTTCCAGAATTAGACTTTTGGACAGGCATTTCCTAGATATATCTTTTACACCGAGAATGTTTTGATGTTTGTTTCACCATCCGAAGCCGTTCGTGGATTTGAGTTTCCATTGCTGACGTGATTGATTGTTTGGAGTCGCCATCCCCGCACTACCAGGCAAGATACCTTGTCACCTTACTCTGTGATTACTTTAATTTATTTTTTGTTTTTTATTTTCAGTTTCATATATTTGTTCTATGTTTTTATCACTGTGCGTCCAAGTCACACTTCGGTGCAAGCGACTATATCGGTCGTTTCATTTGCTTTTATATTATTTTATTGCATTGACGTAGCCTAGTGACCACCCATTTGATGATGAGGTATTTGTATATCTCATACGGCCTTGACACATACTTTACCATGTATTATGAGTCATATATAGGACACGTACTCGCGTAGTCGGCCAGCCACCGATACGTATAAGGCGTGTGACGGTTAGGAGTAACTGCCAATAGAATTGCATGCTAGTGGACTTGGCAGTTACTAGAGATTCATAAGAGTCATGGATGTGACTCTACTAGGCATTGGGTGGGAAGAGCAGTTCCTTGATATATGGGCCACATATACATTTGCTATTGTACCTGATGCTCCGCTGGAGACGCAGGTTCACATTACTATTATGATTCCCTCTGACGTTCATGAAGAGTTATGGACGTTTTCTTACTGATTCCCTCTGACATTCACCGAGCGTTATGGACGAAGACAACTGGTTCCCGAAGGAAGGGATGATGCTACTGCTATACAGCCCGAGTGCCCATATGTGAAGGATTGTTCTTTATTGCATATTTACTATAGTACGGTTTGGCACCTATTGCATGCATCCCTTTATTTTCTATTATATATCACACTTTATATGGCATGGTATTTTCTTGTATCTTGTTACGTCCCTCTGAGGACCTGGTTATCTCTCCAGGATTAGACGATTTTCTGCAGGAGTACGGAACGGCATTGGATCCATCTTTTTTGGACGACGAGGCATTTTCCTATGACATTTAGCTCTATCCATATCTTTGAGATTATTGAGACTATGTAGTGGACATCTTATGTTTCTTTCCTTTACTTTCTATTTTTAGGGAGGTTGGACTCCGATCTTTGAGACTATTTTCATAGTTGTTTGGGTGGGTATGTCCACCCGGCTATCTCTTTGATACATTATTATTGGACTCTAATATTTTCTGTGTTGAGTTGTGGTGAGATTAGATTATTATATTATTCTGGCATGTGATTATTTTATATACATCTTATGTACATATACAAGGATTCCATATATTAGAGTATTCTTCGTATATGTGCAGCTGACATGTCTACGTACCTAGTCCTATGTATTTTAGGACTGGGACGTTACATGTTTTTGTGGTGGCCCATGCAGGTCAGAAAATATTGTTGGGTTACACGACTGTGCCCAACTAGCCTGCATATAGGAATAGGAAGAGTATCTCATCCAGAATTAAAACCTCCTTTGACTTTCAATCTTTTCGAAATTTTCTTTGATTACTTGATTTACCTCATATCTAACCTTTCATAATATCATCCTACTTTCTTCGTGCCAACAGTATACATTTAAGAAGCGGACGTACTTCTGCCTTGGCCCTCACATCTGGTGAAGCGGCTACCCCGGAGGGACAGAATCCTCCGATGACTCCGGTGACACCATACCAGCCTGGACAGTCGCAGCCTACTACAACTCCGATGACGGTGCACCCGGAGATCGAAGCAACCCCAGTCAGCCAGGCCGGGCAGACCACTACCCTTCCACCGGGAGGGAATATGCCACTACCTCCACCACCACCATTCCCTCAGCAAATTCAACTACAGTCGGGCCCTCAGATGCCTCAACCACCGACTGACGGGAGCCCTACTACTCAGTTCATGTACGCCATGATACAGGCTCAGTGGCTACAGACCTAGCTGATGAGGCAGAGCATGATGACAGCACTGACTAGGACCCCACCTCCACCTCCGACACCGGTACCAACACCGACTCTGCATCCTTATGAAGGCTCTATCAAGGACTTTACAGACATGAACTACAAGCCCTTCAAAGGAACAGAGAAGCCACTAGATGTCTCAATGGCTCATTAGCACGGAGAAGCTATTGAAGGCATCCCAGTTGCCAGCTTGAGATTGGATGACAGTAGTAGACCTACTATTAGAGGATAATACCCACCACTGGTGGAAGATAGAGAAAAGGCGACTAGGCACTGGGATTACCTGGAAGGAGTTCTATGATCTTTTCTATAAGAGATTCTTCCCCATTCATGTTCGAGATGGTCTCTACGACCAGTTCCTTCATCTGAACCAAGAAAATATGTCTGTTGATGAGTACAACTCAGAGTTCAATTGCCTGAGTAGATTTGGTACGGGATTGATCCTGACAGAGTTAGAGAAGGCGAGGAGATTCCACCATAGGCTTGCACCAGAGCTCAAGTCTTATACGACTATGCAGTCTCGAGAATCCCATTCAGCTATCTTGGAGGAAGCTCGTGCTCAGGAGCTTCTTCGTAAGGAGCAACATCAGACATTGAGACGCTATATACCAGCAGTTGCATCGGCTAGAGCTACTAAGGATGGACCTATCAGGAGGCCCATAGGACAGTACCAGTAGAGGCCCATATCCTATCAGAAGCCCGTTTGCCATTATTGCGAAAAGGAAGGACATATCCAAAAAGACTGTTGGATCTGTAATGGATGGTGCTTGAGATGTGGATCCAGCCAGCATATGGTCAAGGATTGTCCAGAACAGCAGGCGATATTATATGCTCAATAGACCCCGAGGCTGACAGCTCCTACACTCCCAGCACCCCGACCAGGACAACAGGTGTCTGGGCTTATAGCACCAACAGTGGAAGCTCCTCGTCCACCATTACCACCCCATCCAGTGCAGCACGACAAAACTAGAGCTCAGGACCCCGACCAGAATTACAGGCATACCTTCTTGCTAGCAGTGGAGAATGTGGAAACAGAAGGAGAAGTCGTAGCAGGTATGATTTTAATTGTCATATTTTTTGTTATCATAATTTTTGACACAGGATCCATGCATCATGAGTTTATCCATGGCCGAAGAAAAATCAGACAGTAGGATGACTGTATAAGCACGAACACCGGGCACGGCTTAGATTCTTGAACCTTGAACTACTTGTGTTTTCATTCAATCATACATTCTGCATACTTATATTACCTAACTTAACTAACGCCGCAATTATAGCCTAGTTTTTGCAAGCTTATCCTTTATCGAGCTTGTTCATGACATGTGTTTATTGGGGACGCCTACTAACATATTGTCTAATTGGAATCAGTGTATCGTGGTCTGGTCAACCTTAGTGTACTTGATTCACTCTTTATTGATTAGCCTACGTGGGTCGAGGTATAAATGACTCTAGGATCTCATCTGCAACTGCCTTGACAAGTCTATCTTAAATTATTAACTCGCCTCTGGAACCCCGTATCCGTATTCGATCCCCTCTCCCTTGAACGTTTATTGTTTTCATCTTTACTGATTTCAGAAAGACAGATGATCGTATTGAGAGAAGATAGACCCAGAATATTCCCCCTTAGTTCGCCATACCATCTATAGCCATGCAGGCTATATGCATACGATCATTTTCATCTGTTTGAAATCGAAGTACGGTATTCAAACTTGACTCATTTCTATAATATCACGTTTCCTATTACATCGTGTAGTATTCTTCCATGAACAAAATTTGAGGTATGATATCCAGACTCGAATAATTCTAACTTCATTAAACAATATAACAGTGTCTTCGTTAACTTCTATAAATGAATCACGAAAGGATATAGATTGTAAAGCCCTTATATTTTAGATGTACTAGTATTGCCTATCAATTAGCATAAGTGGTTCTCATTAGGACGATAAATTAGTACCTCCTGAACACCCACTTTCTATTTAAATCATTTGGTACTCCCTACCGTGACTTGGAGATTCAGAGTGCAATATTAGTTATTACCTTCCAACAAAGTTCACAGGCAAGACCTAGACGAGTCCACCTTCATCGAGGTATATCATGTCCCACTCCAGCATGTCCCCTTGTGCTCTATTTTTATGATACGACTTTCGGGTCAAAAGGGTTGACTATAAGCCCTACCGTAATACCGAAGTGCTTCCCTACTTCAATTAAAGACCCAATCTCGTCGATTCTTTTGACTCAATATATGGTTATGATCTACTCTAAGCCCACTATGCACATGCTCTAGGGTGCCACTCAATTGAGTCCCTATATGCCACTTATACACAAAGGTCACGGTAGGCACATTTTTCAGATTTATGGCACCTGTCTAACCGATCTGATTCGGAACTAGCCCAACCTGTCACGACCTGTACCCAGTGTAGGGGCACGAGAAGTGGGTACGTCCAGCCTACGCCGTAGTGTCAACGGTAGAACGCTGTCCTAGGTCACTATCACAAACTAATTATAATATGATATACTCTCCGAACGGAGGACAAATCATATAAGCTACAACTCAATCACAAGTCTAGAGATGGAAATAGCACGATATGATAAATGTAAAATCCTCAAACTGAGGTACAAACAGAAGAGAAAGTCTAAGTGTCTAAACGACACAACATCCAGAAAATAATACAACTCTAAGTCAAAACAAATGACATAAGAAATAAGATAAAGCCTAGCTAATCTAGTCTAAGCAGTATGGATGACGTCCTCAGTTAGAGCTGGATCCTCCTGTGGGTCCAACTCATAGGTGTCGTCTAGATGGGCTCCATAGTAGGTTGGACAGAAGTCCTCGGTATCATCTGTAATATTTTTAACAGGTCCAGTCAGGACGAGAGCGAGCACAATACATCTTACACAGATCATAGCAGGTTAGGAAATATAGACATGCAAAAGATTATGATACATGAAAACTGAAAGAATGTACATGATGTAAATAGAGAGAACTGTAATGGAAATATCTACTATAAGTAGAGAACTATCAGTGACTAGTGATGTAGAGTACAAAGTCGACATATGAACGGCTGGATTTGCACATAAATATACTAAAGAGGCTCACATGGTTATACTACTTTGGAATTGTTCACATGACTATTTATACTCCCCTATACCCCAATCAATACACAAGGATCCAGACAAGTTATGTTACGCACATGATTTTCACATAAAAGCCCATAGATGGGTGTACATGAAGTATACATGAGGGCGCAGAACTGAGTGCACATGAATTCCACATGAAGGCCCATGAAGGGTGCATATGAAGTATAGGTTACACATGAAGTACATGAAAAACATGACCGAACATGAGAGCACATGAGAGTACACTAGCGTGCATGAACGTACATGAAGCACATGAGAAACATGAATAACATAAGAGCGAAGAATACATGATGTACATGAAACACATGACATGAAGTACCCGATGCTCCCAAGGGGGATAACATCTCAATGTAGGGATCCATATAGTACCAATCCGTGATAATATCGTGACAGCATCAAATAAGGTAATCTAGAGCAGGAATATAATCCTAAGCAAGTTATAAAATGATCAGAGAATGTACTCGCCTGTGATCTGAATGTTTGTGAGAATATACCGTCCGAAACGAGGTATCTGAGTCCTATTTAGAGCAACACAAGTCATGATGTATACAAGAGGGGTTATAAATAAAGTGTACAATGCATTTACATGATTTCTAGGTCAATCTAGGTCAAAGTCAACTCTTGGTCAACTTTGGGTCAAACCAAGTCAACATCTAGTCAAACTAGGTCAACAACAAGGCTATCTTGGTCAACTGGTCAAACTTAGGCTATCAAGGGCCAATTTGGTCAATGGTCAACTATTGGTCAACCTTAGGGTTTGGTCAACTAAGTCAATTGGCTACTATTGACTTCATGTTGACTTTTGGTCAACTCTAGTCAATTAACAACCTATGGGGTCACTCTATACACTAGGCCTAACCACCAAGTCTACACTATGCAACTTAGGCTAGACACAAGCAAAGCAATGTGATGTGAACCACACCAAGGCATATATATACATACTATATTGTATTGCCTACATTCATGCATCCATACTATACATTCATTCATACATGCCTTTATACATTGCATAGAGGGGAAAGGAAACATACTTGTATATTCATACTATATTCATGTTAGCACTATGTTGCATTGATATATTCATGCATATATTATATTACAATGATGTAGGAGCGTAAAAAGTGCTTTATAGACTAAGTCAAAGGAATGGAGGACTTTACGCAAGCAACTCTCTATGTGAGCTATTTTACGCTAGGGTTATTACGCTAGCTATTTTACGCCAAGGCAATTTGTTGAATTTTACGCCCAAAGACAGACAGTCAGGCCGCATTTAATGCAGAAGATTTGATTTGACAAGAATAATTTTTCTAACAGTGTGCAGCACAGAAGTCGAAAAGATCGGATTTTTCACCAAATACGATACTTGTCGTATAGTATGCAGAGAAGGCTGTTTTACGCTCAATAAAATTACTTTTTTTTACGCACTATAGTTATTCGAGCTTTTACGCTCAAAGCTATTTTTGAGCGTAAAGTCTATTTGGGCTAAGTTTTACGCCCAAGGCTATTGTAGCCACTTTACGCTGAGAAGTTTATTTTGGGCTGTTTCTACGCCAATTTACCACTTTACGCTCAGGGCATATTTTGGGTCATTTTTACGCCCGATCCTTCCTGACTACTTTAAAACGTGGTTTGTCTACGTGGCTATCATGCCATAATTATTAAAGAACGTGTGTATGTGCTCCCTATTTTTGTTGAAATAATGGGACACGTGTCAACGTGCACAGAGGGTGATTTTTATCGTGGATGACAATTGCTAGCGTAAAAACTCGATTTTGCTGCTTTTTACGCACAAAGGGTTAAGTCTATAAATAGACCCATTTTTTATGTAAAGAACACATAGAGAGAGACTGAGAAGATCAGAGAGATCAGAGCCCAGAGACTTTGAATTTCCAGAGCATTCTTCTTCAACTTTTCTTCCAGAACAGAGTGAAGCAAAGCAGGAAAGCATTCGACCTCGCCATCAGTGCCTAAGTGCGTCGATACCTTTCTGGTGACATAGTTCTTCCGGCTGTTCACCTTCTAGCAGTACTCTTCATTATCATCGTATAGTCCAAGGAACAAAGTGATCGCCTTCAGATCAGACTTCCATAGCAATACTTTCCAGAACAATTTGTACTTCTTGTACTTTTTCTCGTTTTATTTCAAAAGCTAATTTTAGGTATTTTTTTAAGTGAAACAAAATGGCGACACTGCTGGGGACGACCTTCTCCTCTGACGAGGAGGCAATTGCTCAATACGATGATGTGTCGATCGAATCGACAAAGAAGACTCTGGTTGTGCACTTCGACCAGACTGTCTACGAAGAAATGCTCCGAACTGGGGGTAGTACTCGCTGCTCCAATGTTCAGAAATCACGGAAAGTGCAAAAAGTTTGGATTCCCAAATCCAAAGCATCCTCGGATCTCCCCGCTGGCTCTTAAGGCAAAGGAATCCTTCCTACTCATGTTGTAAGGGCTCCCATTTGTAACGAGGCAGTCCTTACTTCAGTGTTGCGCCCTGAGCATAAAAACCAATCTCCCGTCGATGATGGGGAAGATTGCTAAGTTTTACGCCCAGCGTATAAAAACTAAGTTTTACGTTCAGCGCGTAAAAGTGAGGTTTTATGCCCCGCGCGTAAAAACCAAAATTTACGCTTTGTGCATAAGACCAAGTCTCCCGTCTGTGACGTGGTAGACTCCAATGCTTTACGTTCTGAGCGTAAAAATAAGTCTTTCGTCTGTGACGCGGTAGACACACAAAATTTATGCTCCACGCGTAAAGGAAAATCTCCCATCTGTGACATGGCAGATACTCATATTTTGCGCTCTATGCGTAAAGGTAAATCTCCTGTCTGTGACAGTGTAGATAAAATTCACAATAATGCTTCTGCATCTAAAGTGAATTTACCTGCACGCAACCAGCGTAAAAACATAGTTGGTAAAACTTCTGTTTTTAACCAACAACCTTCTTATACTGCTATATGCAAGGTACCAAACCTTCAAATTACACGCAATGCTGATGGAAACCTTTGTGCTCAAAAATCTCAGGATTTACGAACGCAACTCCAAGTACGTAAAAATGTACAGTTTGGTTCTGCGAATGCAGCCAGTAATCTTCTTTATACACAAGGGACTAAACGCTTCTCTACCCCAAACGTAATAAAGAAGACTACTCCATTTACTCCCTCTACTCCTTCTGATTTATGCGAGTTGCTAATGCAAAAGCGTAAGAATAGACAATCTCCTGTGACACTCCCTCAAGAGAATCACCATTGTGAGTGTCATAGATTGTAACCAAATATTGTTGTTCGGATTCTAAATGGTCAGTTTTTGACCGGTTAAGTTTTAATGTACCTCAACAGCAAGTTGATAACCAAGAACATGAGTTGTCATATGCGTCAGTCAACATGGTATCTCATACCAACAGAGGACGACGTCCAAGACGCAACTCGTCCCAAACTCCAGGTCAACAACAATTCAACAGACTTCTTGATTCCTTTGAAGGAGTATATCAGAATACTCGATCAAGAAGACAAAGACAGTTGTAGACTTCTGATTCAGAAGCTGGGGGTACTCAATCTTTTGAGTCCGAAACTGATAGTGTTGATTCATATCTCTATACCAATCCTTCTGTATCTTCAAGAGAGGTTGAATCCTATGCTATTAATGATGAACCGGAGACGTCATCTGCTAATATAGAACAACGTCTCACTGCCGTTGAACAGTCACTAAAGGACATGCTTACCATGATGCAAAGCATGCACCAGATAATAATGACTCAGCAGACCACTCAGCCGGCAGTAGTAACACCGGTGCAAGTAGCAGCACAAACTCAAGATAGTCAAGGGGTTGACATATCTTTGAATAATCAAGAGCCTGCTGTTAATCAAAATTCTGCATCTCCAGATCCCATCATTCCAGAAGATGTACCACCTCCAGTGGGGGTCACGGTACATCCAACAACTATTCAATCAAATGTGCTTCCTCAAACTAGTGAAGCTATTCAAGCAGTGCGTGAACTAAAAGCACAGTTTGAAGTCTTGAAGCACAAGGATCAGCTCCAAAGGTTAGGGATTAAACAACCTTATCCTCCTCATTGGAATGATGTACCCTTTCCTCTGAAATTCAAACCACAATCGATGGTGTTGTTTGATTGAAAGGCTTCTTCTAGTCAGTATATTAATTACTTTGATATTATGACTGTGCATCTGCAGAAAAATGATGCTCTTCTCACTCGAGTGTTCATCGGGTGCTTGACGGGTTCAGCTTACGATTGGTATCGTAGTTTACCCGACAATTGCATTTCATCTTTTGACGAATTTAAAGCAATGTTTCTCTCCCGTTTCTATGAAGGAGGTATGGATATGAATATGTCCTCCCTAATAGAGATCAAACAAAAGGAGAAAAAAGATACTCGGACGTTCATTGAACATTTCCAACAGGCGACTCTGAAAATGCCTCCTGGCATGCCAGATTCAGCGTTGATTGATACATGTAAGATAAATCTACGGCCATTCATTGCTGTCTTCACGGGTTCCCAATTCACATATTGGGCTTCGTTTATTATAGCAGCAGTTTCTGCCGAGACCAATGGTAGGTTGGCTCGTGAACATGGGATAATTTTTGCTTCAGAGGACAAAGGAAAGAAAGGCTCTTCGGGTAATAATTCCGACAATCGTAATGGGAAAAGAAAAGATACCCTTATGGTTAATCTTTCCAAGAACAAAATGACGCCGAATAATCAGGAGTCTTCTAAGCCAAAAGAAGAATACTCTTTCGACGAGAGCGATATCCCAGGGATATTTCAATGTCTGGTAAAGAATGGCAAACTCCAGATTCCGGAGCCTAAAAGGCCTAATGAGGTGAATCTGACTGACAATCCCAAATATTGTATCTATCACAGATACATAAATCATCCCACTAAGGCTTGTTATGTTCTGAAGAAGAAAATTTAGGAGCTGATAAATGCTAATGCCATTGCTTTAACTAACGATGAGCATACAGTCACAACCAATATGGTTTCTCTTCAATTTGGAGGTTTTCCTCCACAACAAGTCCCAGATGGGATTGTCCCAATTCCGAAGGCGACGATGAAGATTGTGAATATCCCGTCTGCCAGAGAGGAAAATGAAGGATTGTTGCCTCTCACATTAAATAATGGTGAAATCATGTAGGTACATCCTGACTTAGTACCCAAAATGGAGGATGAAGGTAAAACTTCAAAATCCAAGAAAGGTAGAAAAATTAAAACCTGCAACATGATTTCTCATGTTATTCCAGATCCTGATAATTTGGATCATCTTTGGAATGGCATTCCTTTGGAGGATAGGCTGAAAGGTTTAAACATATGTCCTCCAAGTTTAGCTCCTCCTACCAAGCTCAAACTTACTCATCAGCAGTGGTTAGCTATGAATAGTATTCCCTTATACAGAGCACAACAAGTTTTTGTCGCTTATGAAAAAGCTTCTACAGGGATTTTTCTTCGTGTCCCGAATACTCCTTTTCCTGTAGTTACAGAGGTTTCTGCTTCTTCTTCTGTTGAACTACCTATTAAAAGTCTGCTGTCCATTTACTTGTACAGTCAACAATCAGTCCATCTCATGAAAAAGATGGGTTATGACTTTCAGAAGGCGGAAGGTTTGAACTATGATAAAGGAATGTGACTTCCTTTACAGATTCAAAGTCAAAAATCCACTGTTGGATTGGGTTCTGAGCTTCCTCGAAAGAAGAAGGCTAAGAGAAAGAAGACTAAATCCTACAATATGGTACTTCCTTCTTCTGAGTCTGAGGAAGAATGCTTTGCTGGTACGAGATCTGGAAAAGAGTACCACAAAGATTATGAGGAATCTTCCAAAGAAGCAGAAGATGTTGTAGAAATGATCCCAGTTCAACTATCTCCTGTTCCTGCTAAACCATCTGTGGTTGAAAAGGGGAAACAGAAAGCAGTACGCTTTGACATTCCTTTGAAATCTGCTTCAAATCAAGGGGTAACGATGAAACCCTATAAATTTGATATTCTAGCTCAGTTAGCCAATACTCCGGCTAGACTATCTATATTTGAGCTGCTTCATCTTTCTAAAGAAAGCAGGGAGACTTTGAGTGAAGCTTTGCTACAAGCAGACTCATGCTTGGCTCAACTCAAGAGTCCTGATAATACACCAGTATCGTGTCCACAATGTCATAGTGTGATGGAGGCAATTCCTAATATTACCTTCACACAAGAAGACATGTTGTTGAAGCATAACAAACACGACAGGCCTCTGTGCTACACTGGGTATATCGGATCCACTGAAATTGACAGGATTTACATTGATCCTGGGTCTTCTATTAGCATTATTCTTCAGAGTATGCTAAGACCTTTAAGGATTCCTACTAGTGATTTGACTTACACTAGTACCACAATAGTTGGTTTCAACTCTGGCAAGAGTAAACCACTGGGAAAGATTCATCTAAAGATTCAGATTGGTGATCTTCGAACCATGGCTACTTTCTATGTTATCAACTCAGACGTATCCTACAATATCCTTCTTGGGAGACCGTGGATACATGAGCATAATATTGTGCCTTCAACTCTCCACCAATGCTTCAAGTACGTGGATTCGTAAGGAGTTGTGAAGACTTAATTTGCTGATATCAATCCCTTCAAGGGTGTTGAAGCCTATTTTTCAGACTCAATACTCTACAAACAAGAGCATGTGAAGGAGATATCAGATATAGCTGAAGATCAATCACCTGTTGAAGATCAGACTGTCAATAAAGATTCTCCGAAAGAGCAACCTTTGAAGATCAAAGTCAAAGGTCGAATCCAACCCCAATCTGTCAATGATCAACCTTTGATGATTAAAATCAAAGGAAGAACTCGAGCTTCATCTGAGGAATTAGTGAATATTCCTGTCAAGAGCCAAGTTCAACCTCTTATGATCAAAGTCAAGGGATGTACTTCTCATACGAATGATCCAGAATCGACATTGATTATCAACCTTGGCAAGTCTATGCAGAAAATAGATGAAGGTCCATTAATGATAAATCCTAAGCGTAGTACTCAACTTGTAAATGATGTAAATATTGATCATTCTGTACTTTCTGATATCAATGAAGATTTTCTTTTGGAGTATATGGCTGTCAAATTTGTTGAAAGAATATCTTTATCTTCTGATGATCAAAGTCATCAATATCAAGATGACATAAATACAGAGGACACTTTGTATATTGATCATAAAGAAAACTCCTTTCCTCCTCATGTCGATGTTGGACCTTATGCTCAAAAGTTCCTAACATCTTTTCCCTATCTTCTTCCTGTAGTCTCGTCATCACAAGCTTGTATAACTTTTAGACGTCACGAAGAATCTTATTTCGTGATTCCGTCTGATAAGAAAAATAAGCATCAAATTGTGTTTGGCCTGGCTAGAAATATCTCTGTTGTTCAGACAGATGATCTTAGAGATAAAGATAAAGAAAAAAAATCTGAATTGACAAATATAGTCAACAATCTCTCAAGATTATCCAGAAAATGGGATATGATTTGAAGACTATGCAAGGTCTCAATCAAGGCAAAGGTAGACGATTACCATTATGTGGTGATCCGTTTTACCAGAAAACTCGTCATGGGTTGGGATATGATCCGTCTCATATGTTTAATGATGATATACAAGAAGAATTCTCTTCTAGTTCTTCACAATCCTCAGATTCGGAAGAAATCCATTTCATTGAATCCGATACATCCCACTCCTCATATACAGGAGAGGACTATTACGATGAATCTGAATGTGTATTCTTAGTCAACATGGTTCAAACTGAAGAAGAATCTGAATCATTTGAAAATGACCCTTGGGCTCAACAGATGGATACCCAATGGGAGCTTCGTTTTGAACAACGACAACCACCTATAGAGGATGAGATTCTCCAGATTGATGTTGGAGACGGAACTACGTCCAAACCAATATTCATCAGTAAAAACCTTTCTGAAGATGAAAAGAAAGAATTGATACAACTGATTAAAGATTATATTGATCTTTTTGTATAGAGTTATGAGGATATGCCGGGTCTAGATCCTAAAGTTGCTATTCATAAACTCAACATTCTTCCTAATGCCAAGCCTGTGAAACAACAGCAACGACGTTTTCGACCAGACATAATGGATGCAATCGAAACGGAAGTTAAAAAGCTGATTACATGTGGCTTTGTTCATAAAGAACAACATCCAGACTGGGTTGCCAATATTGTTCCTGTTATAAAGAAGAACAGAAAAGTCCGAGTTTGTATAGATTTTTGAGATCTTAATGCAGCTTGTCCAAAGGACGAATTTCCACTTCCAATTACTGATGTCATGATAGATAATACATGCGGTTTTGAACGCATGTCTTTCATGGACGGATTATCAGGATATAATCAGATCAAGATGCATCCAGGAGATGAGAAGCATACTGCTTTTCGTACACCCCTTGGAGTATACTGTTATACGGTTATGCCGTTTGGTCTTAAAATGTCGGTGCCACGTATCAACGGGCCATGAGCAACATCTTTCAAGAACATCTACGAAAGACAGTTGAAAGTTACGTAGATGACATTGCTGTCAAAAGTCGATCAAAAGATGATCACATTCAAGACTTGAAGATGGTATTTGAATTGATACGTCAGCATCAATTGAAAATGAACCCTACTAAGTCCTTCTTAGGGGTTTCCAGTGGCAAGTTTTTCGGATTTGTCATCACTTCTCAAGGTATCCATGTTGATCCTGATAAAATCAAAGCAATTCTTGAAATGTGTCCTTCACACAATTTAAAGAAACTCCGAGGCTTTCAAGGTCGTATTGCTTATATCAGGAGATTTATATCCAATCTCTCTGGGAGATGTCAACCTTTCTTCCGTCTATTAAAGAAAGGTGTATCTTTTGTCTGGGATAAAGCTTGTTAGAAAGCTTTCAATGACATCTAACAATACCTTACAAATCCACCTGTTTTGGTACCACCAGTAGTGGAAAGACCATTTTTGCTATATGTTCGAGCATTGGATCATTCACTTGGTGCTCTTCTTGCACAGAAAAGTGATATTGGTCATGAACAAGCGATTTATTATCTTAGCCGAATGATGGTCGGAGCTGAACACAGGTATACTCCTGTAGAAAAGGAATATCTGGCTTTGGTTTTTGCTGTTCAAAAGACACGTCATTATGTGACAGGACAAACTATTCATGTCATCTCCAGAATAAATCATATTCGGGTATTGATGAGAAAACCAAGCATTCTTAACTCCAGGTTAGCTACTTGGGCGATGTTACTCACTCCTTATGACGTGGTCTATGTACCTCAAAAATCAGTGAAGGGTCAAGCATTAGCTAATTTCTTAGCAGCTCACCCTATACCTGAAACATCGAAGCTATATGAGGACATTCCAGATGAAGTTGTGGATTGCAACATTTAAAAAATGATATTTGGCAATTATATTTTGATGGAGCGTCACGAGTTGGATCTAAAGGCAATATTATCTCTGGGGTAGGAATCGTCTTGGTTTCTCCTGACAAAATGGTCATATATCGTGCATATTCTCTCAATGAACCATGCTCTAACAATGTGGCAGAATATAATGCTCTGCTGATTGGTCTTCAAGTGGCTAAACAATTGGACATCGAGTTCCTGGAAGCTTATGGAGATTCTCAACTGATTGTTAATCAGGTTAGAGGGACATATGAAGTCAGAAACCCTGATCTCATCCCTTATCATCAAGTGGTAATCGAATTGGTCCTTTCATTCAAAGGATTCTTCATCGAATTCGTACCACATTCTCAGAATTTGGAAGCTGATGCTCTCGCTAGCTTAGCTGCAGACTTAGCTGTTCCGATCCGAAGATAAAATACCATTACTTTGTTGGACTAAGACTTATTCTGTGTCAAGAATAATCTGTATATCGAACAGAGTTATACTATAGAGTCGAGTTCTCAACAAAGGGATTGGAGAAGTCCATTCATTGATTATGAGGTCCATGGTATTTTACCTGAAGATCCAAAAGAAGCTGCATCAATCAAGAGACGATCATTTCGATTCTACTATGATTCTTCCTTACATATGTTATATCGTCGTTCTTATGACAGACTTTTGCTACGCTGTCTCTCAGAGACTGAAGCTAAGCAAACACTTCGTGAAGCTCATGATGGTGTCTGTGGTGCCCATCAACCTGGTCCAAAATTACAAGACCGCATTCGAAGGATGGGGTATTATTGGCCATCTATGATAGCAGATGTTTTGGATTATACCAGACGGTGTAAAGTATGTCAGATTCATGCTAATTTTATTCATCAACCGTCTGAATTCCTCCATCCTATGGCAGCTTCTTGGCCTTTCGAAGCCTGGGGCATGGACATTATTGGTCCGATTAACCCTTCTTCTGTCAAAGGACATCGGTTTATCCTGGCTATAACTGATTATTTTTCTAAATGGGTGGAAGCAGTTCCTCTTGTTGAGGTAAAAACATCTAATGTGGTTAATTTCACCAAACATCATGTTATTTATCATTTTGGGATCCCTCGACGGATAATACATGATAGTGGACCACAGTTTGCCAATTAGGCATTTTATCGGTTCTGTGATAAGAATCGAATCCAAAACCTGGCGTCTACAGCTTATAATCTAGCTGCTAATGGTTTAGCCGAAGCTTTCAACAAGACGATTATCAAACTTCTCAAAAAGTTTGTCTCTTCTAATAAACGTGATTGGAATGAAAAACTTGGAGAATGTTTATGGGCTTATCGAACAACAGTTCGAACTCCTACTGGTTTTATACTATTTTTACTGGTTTACGGATGTGAGGCTGTCATTCCACTGGAAATCCAGATTCTATCTCTTTGAATAGCCATTGCTAATGAGCTAACCACAGAGAACAATGATCGCTTACGACTTCAAGAACTTGAAGGATTGGATAAAAAGCGTCTTCAAGCACAACAGCATATTGAGCTATATCAAGCTCGTATATCCCGAACTTTCAATCGTAAAGTTAAAGCGAGGATATTCAGAGTTGGTGAATTAGTACTAGCCGTTCGAAGACCGATGGTGATGACTCATAAGAGTAAAGGGAAATTCCAAGCAAAATGGGAAGGCCCTTATGTCATCGAGACGGTTTTCTCCAACGGAGCCTATAGGTTGTCCAAGCCTAATGGAGATTTGCTCATGATGCCGATCAATGGCAAATTCCTGAAGAAATATTATGTTTGAATTCCTTCCTCATTCCCCAGCTACCAATGTTTGGTTAAGCTAATTACTTTCTTCTTGGAAAGAAATTTTAATCTTTTATCTTAAACAGTTGATATAAAAAGTTGGATTTATTATCTATCATGTCCATTTGACCTCTGAATAAATATTAAGTCTGCTCATTTTTCCTATCTATCATGTCCATTTGGCCTCTGAACAGATATTAATCTATTTTTCTTGGAGTTGTTACGATCTGTCATGTCCATATTACCTCTGATAGTATTGTATACTCTAAACAGAAAACGAGATTTCACTATCTATCATGTCCATATTACCTCTGGATAGATACAATTTATTGAGTTTAGAAGACTTGTCACGTCCATATTACCTCTGATAAGTGTTTTCTATCTTATACCTATTATTTAATTTCAAAATAAATGATAGGATCACAAAACAAATATTTTATTCATTTCTTGAATAAGGTAAAAGATTATAAAAGCTCCTTATTTGTCTAAGGTGGAGCAGATATATCTTTCAGCAATTTTTGGAGCTCTGCCAAACGCTTCTCACGAGAGCCCATTACATTTTCAGTAGCTACCTTTCTTCAGGCCTCTGGAGTACAAATGGGAAAAAACTTGGCGAAAGTAGCTATCAGATTATCTCTGGCATCATCAAGGAACTTGATAGTAGATTCAGCTCCAAAAACTTGTTCCTCCAGAATTGAGCTCTGTGTCAAATGTTTGTCACAAGCTGCTATTAATTGTTCCTTCTCAGCTTTCAGACGAGCTAGTTCGGCCTCCACTTCACGAATTTTATCATTTTGTTCCTGAATTTTCGTATTCGAAGTGTCATAGGCTTCCCTATAACTCTCTAGCTTAGGCTTTGCGTCAGCCAAGAAAGCTTTCTCTTTGGCGACTTTGCTGCTGTGTTCTCTGAGAGAGTCATTGAAAGTAGTCTCTCGAGCAGTGTATTCAGCTGATAAAGCATCGTACTCAGCTTGAATTAGACTTTCAGTAGTTTCACTTGTCAACCTCAGATATTCTTTGATAGGTTGCTCAAGTTCTTCTACCACCTTTTCTAATGCAGTTGCTCTCTCAATATTATTAAACATGGCGACGTTCCTGATAGTGAAAACAATTGCGCCTTTCAAGCTTTCATAACTGAGGCCCCTATTCAAGACCATGTCAATCAAAGCTGCCAGTGTCTTATAAAAAGCTTCAGTATGAATCTCAACTAAGAGATTCATTTCTACATTTGAGCTTGGAGTTGCAGCAACCTCTACCAAGTCTCTTTTCTGAATACCTGGGGTAGATGTGGTGGCTCCTGTAGCAGACTGCGAGGCTCCTGTAGCAGACTGCGATAAAGACGATGTTGTCGTTACTACTATAGCCAACTGATCCCTGGGAGCTTCAGAGATCACGTCTTCAGTACTTGTTACTCCAGCCGTTTCTGGAGTTTCGGTGGCGGTAATAGTGGTGGATGGAAAGATAGTAGCTACAGCTGATTCGGGTTCAGGCATTGTCTCCTCATGAACTTTCGCTGGATTAGTAGTAATAGCAGAAGGTGCTATTACGACATTCCCAGTTTCAGTTGATGATTTGACTACGCCTTCATCTCCTTCTTGGGCTTCTGGCTGTTCAGACTCTGGAAACACTTTAATCTCTTCATTAAGATCAGTTCCTTCTTCAGCAGTTGTTTCATGATCTGCAGTTTGTTCTTCTTCTCTGTTGTCAATTTGAGAAGACAATCCTAGTTGAACCTCTGTTTCAGGCTCTTGTTGGAGTTTCTCTTTTGGTTGTATTTCTTCTACTTCATCTGAAGAAGAACTCTCTTCCACAGACTCCGGGTTCTCCTCATAAATATTTTCTGGAGCAGGAGGAGGAGCCACAGGTTTTGGTACAATAATGACACCTGCAAAATAAATAAAGTAAATTAAAATACAAAATCATAATGCATAATCTTGTATAGATTTTTGTATATATACCTGGTGTGGAACGGGCCAAATAGGCGTCGTAATCCCCATTCCAATCTTCATCATCAAAATCGAGAGCTGGTTCATCCAATGGGATAGGCTCTGGAGCGACACCTTCAACCATTTGTGCCTTTTGTGGTAAGGTTAAATAAAGTGAAGTACTAATGCTTCCTGGAGATAGGATCCCTACAGCTTCAGTTGATGTGGCTGCTTGTGAGGCTAAGGATCCTTCTTCAAGATGAGTTGAAGAAGACGCGACATGTGGCGGTTCTTCGACAGGAATGTCACCCTCTGGAGTAGCAGCTCTTGGTTTGGACGGTATTTTGACGGTGACCTCCTTCTTCTTCTCCGGGGTTTTCTCTGGAAGTGTGACGGCTGTACTTTGTTTCCGTTTACGGGATTTGCCAATGATAATAGGTTCTGCAGCCTCTTCTCCAACTCCAGTAGCAATAACTTCCAGATATGGATCTGGAACAGCAGTATCGTCAGGGATATCTGTTGGTACCCTGACTGGTTCTTTAACATTGCCTTTCTTAGGCCATCTCAGGCTACCTTTTATATTATAGCCATGGGCAAAGGAACGGATAGAAGTGTAAAAGTGAGCATACGAGTGAAGAATACGTAGCTCTGTAGTACTGGTGGCGGTTGAGATTCTGAATTTAGCTCCAGTACGGGCAGTACTGAAATATCTCCAACCCCTGGCACCATCAAGCAGTTTCCCGTAGTGACGAAAATTAGTAGAGGGATTACCAACATGAAGTTGGTCGTACCCGAATTGCCGAGCGAACCTACTGGGTAGATATGGTTCGAACGTACAATTATCTTTATTTTTGTACATCAGGTGAGAGGGTCTGATGCATTGTAACCATCTGAAGACTGCTGGGGGCAATAAAGCTCCTCCTTCAAATTTATCTTCAAATTGGACGTCGAAGCAGTCGGCTGGAACTTGTGGAAGGGTACAGAAAAAGTTCCAACCATAAAAATAGTTCAAAACTGCCCGGGTATCTGCCACTGTTGTGGCAATCCATGTAGCTTTGCTAAATTTTTGGAGGAAGACCTCCGCATCATCACCCGGACCTGGTGGCAATAATCTGCAGTTATGGTGCAACAGCCAGTCCATCAAATAAGTATAGGGCATTTCTACCCTGGGGAATGCATTCCGATGAGGAGCATTATTGATTAACTCCTCACCAAAAGTTCTTAACCCTGCATTTACTCGGCACACCATTGCCGATAGCAGGTTAATTCTGACTTTAAACACCAAACGCACTGCTGGCCATAATACGTTACGGTGAATTCTGTCAACGGTACCAGTTCCCGGTACGACCCATCTTCTCAACCATAAAGAAAGGAAGCCTGCCAGCAAGGCTTTTCTGGAGATCTTTTGGTTGCCATATCTGAGGAAGCCCAAGGCTTCAGTTCCAGCAGGGAATTCCCCAGTCTTGGTGGTTAAATAATTATTTAGGAATTTGTAGACAGTCATCATATCCCGAATTTTGTTACCAGGAATTATTGAATCTATATTGATAGCTGGAGCTTTGTTTTCCTGGAATCTTTCTTTATCATCCTTGGATATTCTATCCTTATGGAAGAAGAGATACGTTGTCCACTTGTTGATGTATGCTAGATGAGATGTACTTTCATGTATTGTAGTACAAATCATGTAGTGGCACATCAATTCTTCATATACCTCAATCAACTGAGGGTTTGTATCTCTTATTTCAGCAAGTTCGCGGTTGGAGGGAACGTATTCTTCATACGGGGCTTCTCCCATTGGTAGCTTCGAGATGAATTGCATCTCATGGAGTGCGAGACCTATTTCACCTTTCGGGGTCGCAAAAGTTCCAGTCAAACTTATGTATATCTCTATCAGGGCCATGAACAAATTACCGTTCGGTGGTATGCCCTGACTAGTGGAAGCCACCGCTTCATACAGGCCAATATCTTTTAACTCTGCCTGGAAGTTCTTCATTATCCAAATGCTAATCTGGATCCAATTTTGGTTGAAAGGAGTCAACCATCCCGGTAGCCTGGGGTTTGTTTGGGGATACAATACCCCAGCCCTAATAAACTTGTTGATAAACATCTGGGTCTGCACTGGTTGCATTAAACCCGAATCTTTACTTGGAGTAAATCCTGGCATGAGACCAGAGAAAGAAGTGACACCGCCATTGGGAACACTGACGTAGTATCCCATGTCGTAGGCATGATCCCTTTTGAATACAATTCTACCTGGCCTCCCATGACTACTAGAAGTCAGATTCCACAGCATTTGTCGAGGGTGGGTGGCATGGACGAATGCTGACAAAAGGTAATCTCTGTCTATGTCAGGGAGATACATTGCTCTATCTCCGGATTTTAACACCCAAGACTCCTTCTTGGGGTGTGTCTGTAACTTGCAGTCTATTGCATCCCTAAATAAGAAGGCTGGTTTTACAAATTATTGTTCATTCAGTGAAGTTAATAATTCTCCATTTATCATGGATAGCAACATCCTATCTCCTTGGGCAGCTATTAACTGTGCCCTTTCTATGGGGTAGTCTGGGTTCGATTGAGGAAACGCTACATGAGACAGATTTTCTATATAATTCGAACCCACTATGCCAACTGATGAGCCAAAGACTTCTACGAGTGGATGAGCTTGCAAGTCTACTGCCAAAAGAAAAAAAAAGAAATCAATCAAGTTAGAAAGAAGAATATGATTTTTACGCTTATTAAAGTTGGTAAAAAGTTTTAAAAGTGTAAAAAAGTCTTTGTTTTACACAAAGTCTTTCATTTTTGAAATTTTATGCTGGCACATGTTGATGTGAGTGTATTCGAAATTTTACACTGGCATGTATTGACATGAGCGTATCCTAGAGCTTTACGCTAGTACATGTTGATGTGAGTGTATTCTAAAAATTACGCTGACATGTATTGACATGAGCGTATTCTAAACTTTACGCTAGTACATGTTGATGTGAGCGTATTCGAAATTTTACGCTGGCACATGTTGATGTGAGCGTATTCCAAAAATTACGCTGACATAGACATGAGCGTATTTTGAATTTTACGCTGACATGTATTGACATGAGCGTATTCGAAACTTTACGCTGGCACATGTTGATGTGAGCGTATTCTAAAAATTACGCTGACATGTATAGACATGAGCGTATTTTGAATTTTACGCTGGCATGTGTAGACATGAGCGTAATTTAGATTTTATGCTGACACGTATAGACGTGGGCGTATTTCCTAATTTTTACGCTAACACGTATAACGTGGGCGTATTTTGTTATCTTAATTTCTACGCTAGCACGTATAACGTGGGCGTGAAATGAAAGATTTGGGTTTTCTTCTCCGACGAGTTTTTCGGCCAAAAAGTAGTGCTTTACCCCTCATTGGAGGAGCCACGGCGGGGTTGTTTTGCTGAGATGCTGCAGGTGATCGAACGGGAGTTTGCGCGCGGTCGACCGACGAGGAATCGACGGCGGGCTTCTTGCCTTTGCTGCCGGCGGCGGATTTCTTGGGGGCCATCAAATCGAATGCAAGGGGAAGAAGAGAATTCGAGAAAGGTCGGGATTGTGAAGGTAGAGAAAGCAAGTAAAGTTTTCTCTCTTCCCAAAGAACCCTATTTATAGGGAATTTTTAAATCGGTTCGAATTCCCGATTTTACGCCGAATGTTGGATATCCCAACTTTTATGCAGATGACCGTTGCGTATCCCAAATTTTACGCAAGACTGTTGAAATGTCCCGATTTTACGCTTCTGTTCAAAGTATTTCAAAATTTGAAAATATTTGAAAACTTTGAAGGGGGTTTTGTAGGAGCGTAAAAAGTGCTTTATAGACTAAGTCAAAGGAATGGAGGACTTTATGCAAGCAACTCTCTATGTGAGCTATTTTACGCTAGGGTTATTACGCTAGCTATTTTACGCCAAGGCAATTTATTAAATTTTACGCCCAAAGACAGACTGTCAGGCCGCATTTAATGCAGAAGATTTGATTTGATAAGAATGATTTTTCTAACAGTGTACAGCACAGAAGTCGAGAAGATCGAATTTTTCACCAAACACGATACTTGTCGTATAGTGCGCAGAGAAGGCTGTTTACGCTCAATAAAATTACTTCTTTTTACGCACTATAGTTATTCGAGCTTTTACGCTCAAAGCTATTTATGAGCGTAAAGTCTATTTGGGCTAAGATTTACGCCCAAGGCTATTGTAGCCACTTTACGCTGAGAAGTTTATTTTAGGCTGTTTCTACGCCAATTTACCACTTTACGCTCAGGGCATATTTTGGGTCATTTTTACGCCCGATCCTTCCTGACTACTTTAAAACGTGGTTTGTCTACGTGGCTATCATGCCATAATTATTAAAGAACGTGTGTACGTGCTCCCTATTTTTGTTGAAATAATGGGACACGTGTCAACGTGTACAGAGGGTGATTTCTATCGTGGGTGACAGTTGCTAGCGTAAAAACTTGATTTTGCTGCTTTTTACGCACAAAGGGTTAAGTCTATAAATAGACCCATTTTCATGTAAAGAACACACACAGAGAGACAGAGAAGATCAGAGAGATCAGAGCCCAGAGACTTTGAATTTCCAGAGCATTCTTCTTCAACTTTTCTTCCAGAACAGAGTGAAGCAAAGCAGGAAAGCATTCGACCTCGCCATCAGTGCCCAAGTGCGTCGATACCTTTCTGGTGACATAGTTCTTTCGGCTGTTCACCTTCTAGCAGTACTCTTCATCATCATCGTATAGTCCAAGGAACAAAGTGATCGCCTTCAGATCAGACTTCCATAGCAATACTTTCCAGAACAATTTGTACTTCTTGGACTTTTTCTCGTTTTATTTCAAAAGCCAATTTTAGGCATTTTGTTAAGTGAAACAATTGATACATGCCTACATTGCCTATATACCAATACATTAGGTCATGCATATGCATACATTGGTTACATGATTACATTACACATTTATACACATTACATATGTATATTACATTAACATACATACATACATATGTGCATTCAATTATTTGCATTAAGTAAAGTGTCATAATATATTTTAATATGCATAAAAATATAGTATATATATGTGTATAGAGAAAGTGAGAGAGTATAGTGAATGGGGTGTGTGGCATGTATAGAGTGTGTGTGTGTGTTGCATTAGGCAGAGTTGAACTCCTAGTTACATGCATGCATACATCCATACATACATCCATAGATACATGTGTTCATTCATACATACATGTATGTGTGTGGACTATGGACTAAATTTACAAGTTAAAGAACAATATGACATATGAATTAAACTTTCACATGTTTAGTATTGGTTTTTCAGGTTTCAGCATTTAGAAAGGAAACAAGGTATCTTAGTTTAAGTTCACAGGTTCAACATTAAGTTATGGTTCATGAATTTCAGGAATTTAACATATGCAACTCAGGTGTAACATTTCAAACTCAGGATTAACATTTAACTTAAAATCTCAGGTTTTAACAGTTGATTGAAATCTCAGTTAACAAACATTGCAATCTCAGTTTAAAATGTTCACTGGAATTTACAGGTTACACTGTTACTTGAAATCTCAAATTAATTACACATTTCAGTCCCCTGACACAACATTAATCCAAAACTAAATTAGCATTAAATCTCATGTTAACTAATTTCAGTTTTTAGTCACACTTAAAACCAGTTATCATTTAAACATTATAATCTCAAGTTTACCTACCTTAGCAGTTAACATTCTCAGTTAACATTTATCATATAAAATCTCAACCCCTTGAAGTAACAGTAACTTAACTCAACATCAAAACCCAGTTATCATTTGTAAAATCAAAATCCATTTCAGTCCTCACTTGAAATCTCAGATTTACATTTCAGTTTCCACATTCAAATCCCCAACCCCTAAATCAATCCCATTTCAGTTTTAAACCCAGGTTTAAACTAACCATAGTTAACTAACCTCATTGAAGCATGGGTCATTAGCATGTACTGCAATTTGAATTCTCAGAAACTTAGGTTCATATATATACTAAATGTCAGTTCATATAAAACATAAACTGGAATGAAACCCAACTGATACATGAAGAGTCCAATTCGAAACCAAAAACAAAATGAAATTAACTATCAGGCATATATGTGTGTTCCCCATGTGTACACGTGTCTAGGGTGTGTCATTCGTGTCCACAAGAGTGGACACGAAGTATCCAATACAAAGAAAATAGGGTTCAGGAATCCTGTTCACAGGCTCTGCGCACAGGCTCGTACGGAAGTGCCGAGCCCAATAGGACACGACACACTCCACGTTGTGTCACGTACACGTTATATTTTCACTTCCGAGTTAGAACTTGTTCTAGGCTACCATAACCTAGTAAAGATGGTATAGATTGATTATACAAGATTTTGTCCCACCAAGGTAGCTTAAATCCAAGATGGATTCATCCAACATGAAATTTCCCCTGTACGTTTAGTCCCTCTCAGAAGACAAATCTCACTGTTAGCCAACTTATAAGTTAGGTAGAGCCTTGAATCAATAAAGCTTATAGGAAATGGAGCCAAGGATTGGCTCTCCTTCTTTTTTTATATAACTATCCCATCTTTGTTCGAAACCCAAGGTACGACTTTCATACGTTAGTTCCTTCATTTCGCATTGCATGGTATACCACCGACGTTAGATTTAATTTCAAGGACAAAATTTTATAAATTAGGTAGGATGTAAACCCTCATTTTATATATATATAATTTTATTCATACTTTACTTTAATATGTTATGAGATCTGCATATTTATAAACAGCTTTGGAAATACTAAGGAGAATTTAGATATTTAATACTAACTGGTGGTCGTTAATAGATAAAGTAATATTAATTATTAATTATTTTTGCACAAGATATAGTTTTTCGTTAACCAAAAGTATGGAAATGCTGTTTTTGAGGGTGAAGCAAATTTTAGGAAATTTTTATGAGTTTATATATATATATATATATATATATATATATATATATATATATATATATATATATATATATATATATATATATTTCATAGGTGTAAATATAGATTACTTAAGGTTATATGAATATACTTATATATAAAGAAGAAAAAAAACAATCAGCCAACTCGCGAGATATCGAATATCTCGCGAGTGGCAAAAGGACAACTTCTCCCGCTGCCTCTCTCTATATTAAATTGTTAGCTTATAGGTATCAGCTGCTAGTTTGATAAGTATTGATAGATTTGAAATCCAACTTCAATTCAAACCCATTGATCCAATATTCCCCCTATACTCCCACGATCAAATCCCTCTCGGATCGTATCAACCAAAGATCCAAATCTCACTGGCATTCAGAATTAAAATTCGATTAGAAATAGGATTTGTTCTTCGTTATATAGAGTTAACAGCCGAATAGAAGACCCAAGATTTTACAGCCACCCCCTCTCGTGATAAACTCTCTCGACCCTAGAGAGACACTCGACACCAGGTGAACCCCTCAAGACGACTGCCACTGTCTGACGTCACCGGAGGATCGTCGGCAGCCCCAATTCCCGATCGAAGACAGAGACCCCTATTTCGAGTTGTAGTAAGGTACTCGTATTTTTCCTTGATTTTCTCCTAGTATACATAACGAATATTCAATCTAGAAGATCCTACCAGAAGTCTACCTGACCCTCTTAAAACCCTAGCAAATGGATAGGAGAATAGTTAACCTAGGTACCCGCAAAATCGACACGAAGTCAAGAAAAACTTCGTTTAAAAACAAAGTATAGGGTTGTCCAAACCCTCAACTTCGAAGCCAGATTTCGATCTGTGTATTAGGATTTTTGGTAAACTAGTTAGAAAATAGTTGTAGACAACCTAAACACGAGTAAAACCTAATTTACAGATTATGATTTCATTGAGTATCCAGAAAGTTATTCGTAGTTAAAGTTCCAAGAAAAATTGTTCAAAAACTGTGAAAATTTCATAAAACTTCCCGATACAGCGTACGCCCCGACAAACCGGGCGACGTGGTCGCACACTATATGCATCGAAAGACGCGTATGGATGTTGTCGACGTGTGGGAAGTGACGGAACTCAATTTTATTGTGCGTGCGTAACGAAGTCAGTGTGTATCCGTCGAGATACCCCCGTATCGACCTTTTGCAAACTTGGCCATAACTTCATGTACGTTCATCATATCGAGATGAAACTTGAGCCAACAGGACCGTATGGAAATTCATGTCATGTGTGCCAAGTTTGGTCTGATTCTAAGAAGGTCGACTAGAACGCCTATTTGGCGGACTGCGACCCGATCCAATGGGCAAAATTGTATACGGCCCGTCGGAATCCAACTTTGGACATACGGTTGGGTTCATCTCCTTAAATTAGATCCGTAGACATATTGTTTGACGACTCTAGAGATCGTAGATACTGGCACGCATTTCGGTACAAAACGGGTCCAACGACGGACATCGGTTTGACCCAAAATTATGATTTTGTCCCTGTTCCAGAATTAAACTTTTAGACAAGTGTTTCCTAGATATATCTTTTACACCAGGAACGTTTTTGATATTTGTTTCACCATCCGGAGCCGTTCGTGGATTTGAGTTTCTATTGCTGACGTGATTGATTGTTTGGAGTCGCCATCCCCGCACTACCAGGCAAGATACCTTGCCACCTTACTCTGTGATTACTTTACTTTATTTTTTTGTTATTTATTTTTTGTTTCCTATATTTTTTTCTATGTTTTTATCACTGTGCGTCCAAGTCACACTTGGGTGCAAGCGACTATATTGGTCGTTTCATTTGCTTTTATATTATTTTCTTACATTGACTTAGCCTAGTGACCACCCATTTGATGATGAGGTATTTGTATACCTCATACGGCCTTGACACATACTTTATCACATTTTGTGAGTCACATATAGGACACGTACTCGCGTAGTCGGTCGGCCACCGATACGTATAAGGCGTACGACGGTTAGGAGTAACTGCTAATATAATTGTATGCTAGTGGACTTGGCAGTTACTAGAGGTTCATAAGAGTCATAGATGTGACTCTACTAGGCATTGGGTGGAAAGAACAGTTCATTGATATATATGGGCCACATATACATTTGCTATTGTACCTGAAGTTCCGCTGGAGACGTAGGTTCACCTTACTATTACTGATTCCCTCTGACGTTCATGGAGCGTTATGGACATTTTCTTACTGATTCCCTCTGACGTTCGCTGAGCATTATAGACGGAGACAACTGGTTCCTGAAGGAAGGGACGATGCTACTGCTATACAGCCCGAGTGCCCATATGTGAAGGATTGTTCTTTATTGCATATTCACTATAGTACGATTAGGCACCCTATTGCATGCATCCCTTTATTTTCTATTATATATCACAGTTTATATGGAATGGTATTTTCTTGTATCTTGTTACGTCCCTCTGAGGACCTGATTATCTCTCCAGGATTAGACGATTTCTCGTAGGAGTACGGAGCGGCATTGGATCCATCTTTCTTTTGTGGACAACGAGGCGTTTTCCTATGACATTTAGCTCTATCCATATCTTTGAGATTATTGAGACTATGTAGTGGACATCTTATGTTTCTTTCCTTTACTTTCTATTTTTGCAGAGGTTGGACTCCGATCTTTGAGACTATTTTCATAGCTGTTTGGGTGGTATGTCTACCGGTTATCTCTTTGATACAATATTATTGGATTCTTATATCTTCTGTGTTGAGTTGTAATGAGATTAGATTATTATATTATTCTGGCCTATGATTATTTTATATACAGCTTTTGTACGTATACGATGATTCCATATATTAGAGTATTCTTCGTATATGTGCAGCTGGCAAGTCTACGTACCTAGTCCTATGTATTTTGGGACTAGGGCGTTACAAAGAATAAGCAGAAAAATCAGAAGAGTAGTTCAAAGGCATTCCTTTATTGATAAAATAGGACAAATCGTCATGTGGGATTACACTGTCAAATGCAGGAAAGTTGGGCACAACCGCATTATTAGATCACTACCCCCAGTGTCACGCCCCGATCCCGTAGAGTCCTTTCATCCTCGCTTCGGACTCTATGAGACCATTCGTCCTCGCTTGGGCGTGATACCGTGCAATCCAATCTCTCTGTTTATCTAGTGCCTTCGTGGAGCGGGGCACTACATAATTACCCACCGAGAAAAAGTTTTATCCTCGAAACTTAAGGAGAAACTTACGATATCCATAGCAGCGATAGTCCTCATCCTTCGCCATCATCAATCCATGAAATCATGATTCAGATCATATCAAAACTCTTGTTTAATAAAGCATCAATCTCAATCAATCAAATCAATAAAATATTTGCCGGCATCATAAAAATATTTACAGACTTATTATATGGAACGTTCATCTCATCAATGATATCAAGCAGGCAAGAATTTCCAATCAGGAGAACATCTTCGAATTCAATTAAATCAAAATTGGTCAGAGGATTGTGTGGCTCTGATACCATTCTGTCATGCCCCGATCCCGTAGAGTCCTTTCATCCTTGCTTCAGACTCTGTGAGAACGTTCGTCCTCGCTTGGGCGTGATGACATGCAATCTGATCTCTCTGTTTAACTAGTACGTTCGCAGAGCAGGGTACTATACCCAGCACCTGAGATAGGCAAGGGTGGTGTAAGATGAGACGGGCTGCACAGCTTTACCACAATCGGCTTGACAGAAGGGTTTTCCTTCATTGGCGGTTTCCCCTTTAATCGTACCACCAAAGGAGATGTAGCCTGGACTGCAGACGTCGTAGGGCATTCTTTGGTAGGTGGTTTTCCTTTTAATCGGACTATCAGAGGAGCTGTAGTCTCAGCTGTGGGTGTCATAGGGCATTAGACGTACTCTGATGGGCTCCTCAGAGGAGGTTTGAGCCTCGGCTTCGTCATCAGCGTCTTTACCTGAATATGTTTGGTGGTTCTTTCAGAATAGCCGAGATTCAGTATAGTAAACCTCAACCCCTTTAAAGGGGTTAATGTCCGCGAACTCAGTTTTTACCACTCCGTCGTCGTTGATATATTTGAAGCATTGGTGGAGGGTAGATGGCACGATCATGTGCTCATGGATCCAAGGTCATCCCAATAGGATATTATAGCAAACATCCGTGTTAATGACGTAGCAAGTCGCTTCAGTCTTCAGGTCGCCAATCTGAATTTTCAAGCAGATTTTTCCTTCTGGGCAACTTTTGCCATTATTAAAACCACTTATCATGGTTTGAGTTGCAGAAAGCAAATGCATTGGGATCCCCAACGTATGCAGCAGACGGTGAGGGATAATGCTCACGGACGAACTAGGGTCGATGTGCATATGATCGATCTTGATAGTGCCAACGTACCCTGTATAGTACAGGGATCGAGCATGCCAATTATTTTTTAACAGCATGTCCTATTGTGAGAATGTGATACTGGGCATTGCCTCTATCATACTGTGGCATTTGGAACACACAGCAGTGTCTTTGTTTAGCTGTCGTATCTATCCCATGTAGGATTTGGCATTTTGTAATGCCTCGGTCAGAGCTTCTCGAGTCTTCTTGGAGAGGCGGAGAAGCTCAAACAGTGACAATCTGGCTGGGGTATTGGCCAATTGTGCCAAAATATCTAAATTGTAGGGTCGGCCCAACCCTACAGCGGTATCCTTCCTGAGGGGTTTGTCAAAACGCCCCTCTTTTTGCTTCTGCTTGTCTGTCGTTGGCGGTTGAGATGGGCCCAGCTCGGAAGCATTGGGAATGGTTGGCATTACGACCGGCATCATTTCTTTACCAGGGGCCTGGTCATAGTTACGTGAGTATTCTGGACCAGTCCTTGTTGTTTTGGCCCTTTCTTCGTCTGACGAGGCCGATACAGCATTGCCAGATCTAACCTTTCTGCCTTGGTCTTGACGGGTTGATGTTCGACAGGTATGAATAAGTCGTCAGTGAGGTCAGGAAGTACCCACATGACTTCTCCCCAAGGCGTTTTAACTGGCACCAACCTTGAGGCTTAAGCGGTCGGGAGGTTAACAACCTCCATAGTTGATTTTGGAATCGGGATGACTCCGTCTTGCGTCTCTGTAGGCAGAAACCTGCCGAACTGGAGAGTCACCATATTGGCGGAGACTACCTTCTCCTCAAAGTCTAGCGATAGCACATTTGCGTCGACTAATCGCTGTAGGTGATTCTTGAGGATATAGCAGTCTTTAGTTGGGTGATGGATATACCGGTGGTAATGGCAGTATTTGGGATCATCCACCTTGTCCACTTCTTTGGGGTTTCTAAGAGGTGGGAGTGTAAATTTTGTGCCCTTGAATAGGACGTTGAGTAATTATAGGGCATCTTCGTCTTTGAACGAATAGTTCTCTTTTGGATTGGGGGTCTTTTCGGTTTCTGAACAGGAGTTGTACCCCGATTGAGGCTCGCGGTCATAACTTCTTTTGCTTTAGACTCTCGCTCATTGTTATTGGGTGCTCCGATAGGCCTTCTGTCCCTCTCATTCGAAAGGCCCATTTCCAATAAGTGGGCCTCGTTAGCCTTTCTCTCAGCATATTCGGTATTGATGATGAATGATGCCCAGTCTGCGTGACCGGAGGAGCCGGTCCACAGTCTCGTCATAGGGGACAAGCCTTTCTGACAAGTGTCGATCAAGATTGCTTCAGAAAATCCTGGCTGCAGTCTCAGCACGGCTTGCCGAAATCGCTCTAAGTAAACTCGGGCAGATTTCTTATCCTTCTGAGTAGTATCCATCAAATTGGACATTGACATGTCCATCCCTGGCTCATAGAATCGAGACAAGAACAGATGCTGGAGGTCGCTAAAGGTCGACACAGAGTTGTCTTGGAGACTACAAAACCACTCATAGGCAACTCCTCTCAAGGCACCGACGAATAGTTTAGCAAGGAGGGCATCATCCCTCGACAAGTGCCCCATCATAGCATTAAAATGATTGAGATGCTGACGGGGGAATCCTTTCCATCAAAAGGAGTGATAGTCACCGGCTTGAATTTGGGAGGATAAATCACCCTGTTCTATTCGATTGGGAAGGGTTGGTTGAGTCCAGCTTTCATCGAGTCTTTTGTCTATCTCTGGCGTCAGCTCTGGCTTGAAGCTCTCGGATGGCTTTAAGGACCTCTTTCGATACTGTTGGCTCAGATGCTTGTGGCAGGGTATGATCACTAGTAGCGGGAGGTAACACTACGTGATGACTCATAGTTGGAAGATTTGGGGCATTGGACTCTCCATTATTACCTGGCTCTGGGGCTTGTACTGGTGGTTGGGATAAAGTTTGAGCTGCTTTCAGCTCCGAGATAGTCTTTGTCAGTAATGCTTCATGGTCTGCATTATTTCTTTGATCATTTCAAAATGCCAGCTGTCCTGGGACCTCTGTTCATCATTTGTCATGTATAACGGCATGACGCGAGTGCGGACTGACTGTTCGCTCTCCATTCCTAATTCCCATGTCTTGTTGTCAGTAGTGTAAGCGATCATCTGGGAGTAGTTACCATGGTCGAGGTTTGGAGTGTCTTCGGTCTCCCGAGTTTTCAGTAACAAGCTGAGAATGGGTACCCCCGGCCTCTCTTCCCTCAGTTTCATGGGAATTATTGTCCATCTGAAACACCGGATTATGGTGCAGAACTGGGAGTTGGCTACCCCCAGTTTCTTGGGTACGTAAGGGAAGGGCAACCCCAGCTAACTCAATGTTTGACATAGAACACTGGCTACCCCCAGCCTTCAATACTTTGGACTTGGAGCGGGTGCTCTGGAATACCCTAGTATTGGGCACAACTAACTTGCGGTTCTTGGGTCAGTTTTTTGGTGTACC
>JANAVB010030418.1:3951037-3974982 GCA_029216955.1 Iris pallida
ACTTTTTTATACAAACTTCAAGAGGTTGTTTAAGGAGAAGTTCTTCCCGAAGATCGCTAGAGACGCACTTGAGAGCCAGTCTGAGCAACTGGAGTAGGACAGTATGACAGTTGATGAGTACACGATAGAGTTCAGCCGACTGAACCACTTTGCGGAGTCACTGGTTCGTATACCACAAGAGCGAGCCCACCGATTTAAGAAGGGACTATCGTGGGATATTTGCTTGGCTGTCACTACTAGTAGGGCCCGCACTTATAAGGACATCATTAGCTTTCCATAGGGAGTTGAGAAGGACATGGAACCTCGGACCACGAGAGATATAGATGGAGGCACTAGCTAGCAACAACTCGGGCCCATCGAAGCTCTCAACATCCAGGTGAGGCCGCTTCCAACCCAGCATCCTGTACCCCAGTTACCGAGGCAGACCTAGACGCTGATCACTTGTGCCTATTGCCACCGTCCAGGTCATCATTTCGATATGTGCCACAAGAGGTTAGGCCTTTGCTTATTCTGCGGACCGTCAGCTCATCAGGTCTGGGACTACCCGCAGGCTACCGTTTTCCTTGCTCTTGGACCAGTACTAGGATTCCAACAGAGAAGCCTACCTCTTCAGACCCAACAACCGCATGGAGCACCGCAGCAGGGACGAGCCTATATCATGACAGGTAAGGAAGCTGAGACAATTCTAGCTCCGAAAGAATACTGAAGACAGACTCAAGGAAAGGCTAAAGACATGAAGACACGCATCACATGGTTGGAGAAGACTGTGGATCACAACTAGCAATCCATTCTTTCTTCTAGATCTTTCCTTTAGTACCTAAGATTCTTTGTTTGAGATTTGATCCCTTCTAGTACCTAAAAATTTCTTATTTGTTCTTCTCTACTACTGCTACTAAAATTTTGAGGACAAAATTTTTTAAGGAGGGTAGATTTCTATTCCCACTATTTCCAAATAAACAAGAATTTGAATTTTTTTAATATTTTATTTTCTAATCAACTTTGAGAATATTTTATTCGAATTAGTTTAATAATTGTAATTAAATTATAATTAGAATATTTTAATTGGATTTATTTAATAATTAGACTATGATCTTCTATTAGAATATTTAACTGAATCTATTTGATAGTGTTTTTTCATTTAGATTAATTATGATTCTCTAGTGTAGTAATAGCAAGCTTGTAATTACCTTTAACTAGGTTGGTTATTTAGGAAATCTATTGTAGAATGCTTAACCACATGACTTGGTAGAAATATTCTAGAATCATCATTAACTAATCAAAATTAATGTTAATTAATCAGGATTAGTCTGGAATATTTTAGGAATATTCCTACTAGCCATGTACCTAGAGATTCTAGGACTTTCCTAATGATGGCTATAAATAACCCCATTAATGGCATATTTATTTATTCCTAAATCAATCATTAGTGGTCCTAATGACCGTGTCACCACTGTGTCCATTTTATTAATTCTATTTTTACAGTTACAATTTTATCCTGATACAGACACTCTCGTGCTGACTCCATTTCCCGTGTCATTTGTTCCCACGACACAGGATTACATCCAGAACACCAATCTTCCATGTTCGTGTCCCCCGACACGATATTGTTACAAACACAGTTCACAGATCCATCACCAAACCCTAATTTTAAACCCTAAGCCTAATTCCTCTGCCACCGACCACCGAGTCCAATCATCCCCCCCCCGAAGAATCGTCTGTTGTCGTGTCCAAAGGAGTCATGACATAAGCTTTGGCTAGAGGTCGCCGCATCGCTCGCCATTATCGTGTCTTCGGCAGCCACCGCCAGACCACCAGAGCTCACTACTACCGCTCAACTAGAGTCGCCAGCACAGTATTCCTCCGCCACCAAGCCATCACTGCGTCTCAAATCTATGCCGACACGACTTTCGGACGCAGCCACCGTACCAAGCCGCATCCTCTGTCAACCACCGGATTTGTCCCCTCCAACACCCGTTGTCGTCTCATTTTTTCATCCTCCAGATCTGGCCGAGAAACCTAGCCGCCTTCACTCGAAGTTGACCGTATCGTACGTGGTACTTTGTCGAAGACCACCGCCTCCGCAAGACGACACTGCCTCCTTCTCAGCTGGACCTCCACCTTGACTCCAGTCGCTCTGCTCAATCGACCCTTGGCTCTACCGGAGCTGAACCCAACAGCCTGCCATCGACCAGATATTGCCGAACGCGGCCCAAATCCACCGCCTCCCCCTGACCGAGCCGTCGAGTGCCACCGAGGTGAGCTTCTCTTGTGACCCTCATTTTCTCGGTCTCCTCCTTCTTCTTTTTTCTCTCCTTCTATACCCCTTCTTGTTCTCCTCTTGATCTACTTCCTCATCTTCTTCTTTGCTAGGGTTCTTGAGTGGCTGTGAGTGTAAGAATAGGGTTCTTAGAATTGTCAGCTGAAAATAAAGAAGAGAGAGAGGATAATGGTTTAGGGTTAGGGTTAGCAGTAGAGTAGTGGGCTAGGATTTATGGGCCAAAGCTGAGGGCCATAAAAAGAATGAACAAAAGAAAAGAAAGGGCAACTATGGCTATCAGTGGCAGGCCGGGTTGGCCATGGGCCAAGCCGTCTTTAGAAAAAAAAAGGAAAGAAAAAAAGGAAAAGAATAGGAAATGGATTATGGGCTTGCACTGAGATAGGTTTTGGGTTAGATATTGTTGCTGATATTGTTATTATTATTATTGATATTATTATTATTATTATTATTATTATTATTATTATTATTATTATTATTATTATTATTATTATTATTATTATTATTATTATTATTATTATTATTATTATTATTATTATTATTATTATTATTAAATAATTTTGTTAATATTTTCCTTGTTAGCATACTAATAATCGTTTTGTTAAGATTATTAAGTAAAGTGTTTTACTAAGGATGTACAAATATTTGTTATAGTATACTAAATATTATTTTCTATATTAAATATTTTGCTAAACTAGAAAATTGGTATTTGTTAATATTTATATAAAAGTTATTTAATTAAGTTTTTATTATAGCTAGTAAATATAGTTATCAGAATAATGGTTAAATAGCGATTTTATATAGATAGTTAGCAAATGATAGTCAAAAGCCATTTTAACCAATTTTATCCTATTCTAGGTGGACAATGAGATATATTTGATCTTCCAGTACAAGGCAAGTACTTCTATAACTCTGATTCATTTACTTTATGTGATGACCTGTTTCATGTTGGACACATTATTTACACGACTTGATCGTGTGCTTCTGGTTCATGTGCTTATCATATGCTCTTGTTCTTTACTTGTACTTGGGGAAGGAAAATGCTACAAATATATGGCTAAAGTCAAATACTAGTTAGGTATTGAATGGTAGCCTAATCACACACATGTGCATGTGTGGTTAAGTCGTACCCTTATTCATGTGCTTTGTCTAGCTGGTCACATATTTAATACGTATTTCAAAACACTTGTCATGATCTTCTTGTTACTTTTCATGTCTCAGTAGGTTCTTACATCTATAGTGTTTCAGGTTAGTCATGTTTTATTGCATCTTTTCTTGTGCATGTGTTGTACTTGTTTTACTATTATGAATTGTACTTTGCTCCTTTCTTGACTATATCGTTGATATATTAGACCAGGGTAAGAAGATGATGGCACTGGATTGGATGATGACTTTTGGACCTCTTAAGGATTCTAGATGATTAAATTAGAATGTTTTATTGTATCATATTCTTTATGGAATAAATGTATCATATTGTTATCTTTAGAGGATATAGTTTACCTGATTTGTCTCCGGATACTTTCTTAAAGATGTACTAAAAGGACATAGTGGAATGTATGATGTGGTGGTGATTTGTTCTGGGCACGTATTAGCAAGCTGTGATGAGATTGATTGATCATGTTATTTGGAGTTTTCCTAAGGCTTAGTACAACTTACTACGTTGTGTTTATAACGTAGGTTGGATGTGTCCGACTCGTATATAGTTATCTAGAAGCGGATCGTGATAGTTGTCGATATGTTCTCTAGGCAATCTCGAAGGCATTGACGGGTTCACATAGGAAACAATGGAGAATGAGTTGCTCATTCGATGGGGCTTACCCACAAGCAATTTGTGAGCGATCAATGAATGACGTATCGGTGATATCAGCGCAGTAGACTTAGGACGAGGTGCAGCGTACGACAAATTTTGGTCCCAAATTTTGAAACTGGATGGTAGGAGGTGCCAGGTTTACTGTGGATTCGTCGCTCAGTATCTGGAGAAGGCTCATCGGAATGGTCGCTTGTGCGTGTCATCGGATGCTCAAGAGTTGTCGACCTTGCAAAGATTTATTGCAGCATTAGATAACTGCTCCTCGAGGGATGGCAGTTAGTTCAGAGGCAAGCAAAGACATATCGAGGAGGAGTTAGGTGGCAAAGAAGTAGAAGGGGATGACGAGGGTCTTATGGTGGTCGTGCAAGAACTAGATCGATCGATAAGCAGTGGTGACGCGGTCTGGGAGCGAGATCTTAAAGGAGGTCAAAGGAAAGAAGGTCTTGACGAATGTCATAGGTTTGAGGCTGATTGTATATATATTTTTTATAAATATATATAATATATATTTATATATAAATATAAATAAAATAATATATATATATATATATATATATATATATATATATATATATATATATATATATATATATATATATATATAAAGTATATGTTTGGTATGCGTATATATACTCTCTATTATATAATATTATATATATATATATATATATATATATATATATATATATATATATATATGGGTCCAGATTGGGAGTCCCGCGGGGGATTCCCGCGAAAGCCCCGCCTGCCCCTCGTCCGTTGGATCGAGCGACCCCCCCTCCCCGATCCGATGGTGGAGAAGGAGTGGCTTTGGCGGGGTTCCGTGGGCGGTATATAACGACCCGCACCCAAAAATTCGGGCATGAGTCGTAGGTACGTCCAGCCTACGCCGCAGTGTCGACGGTAGAACGCAGTCTAAAACTCAACAAATGCATCCAAAAAAATCGCACAGTTTATATATTCCATATCACTTCCAATTTCACAGATAAATCGAGAGCAACTAACATTTACTCAATCACAAAGATAGAGAGTAAAGATAGAAAATGAATATATAATCTCAAAAAGAAATAATACTAAGTACCAATCCACTGATCTAAACTCAAATAATTCTCAAATAAAATAAACAACTAAAAGGTTTCTGGAGACAAATCCGGCCAGAACTAAATGTCATCTAACTATCATCTGCAGACGATAACTCTGCTAAGGCCGCCTCCTGATCACCATGTATGTCAAGATCAGCCCATCATGTAGCATGCTCATAATAAGTGGGGCATAAGTCTTCTAATCCATCGCCTAAAAATAGTTATCCAGTCAGGATTGGAACAAGTACACATATGATAGGCTATTCAAAACACGATAGAAATTACAAAACATGAAATAACATATATGATATAAACTAGCAGGTAAAAACTGACATCATGATTTAGCAATTAGAAGGAACAAGTAATCTTATTAATCATGACAAAACATGACAGCTAGAAAGAAAATAATTAAATATGATAACATTACATGTAATGAAAAAAAAACAAGATGAATCAAGTAAATTGACACCTATATAAGTGTGTTGAAATATCGTGTTCGACATGTGAATGGCTAAGGGTAAATCTGGCCAACCGCACATATCATATGCGGCTGCTATTTGTCATGAAAGACTATGGGATGGAAAGGATAGGTCACACGTCTACTGAGATATTCTCCCCCTCCCCCGACTAGTATTTATGGATTCAAACAAGTCACGAACATGATAATCATGTAAACACAAGAGTCATGAGCATGGTAATCATAAAACAGGATACATGTATGGAATCCATAATACTAATCCCGTATAACAAGGGTGTCACCAAACCGGAGATGCATATGTATAAAATATAATAAAAAACTATTAGAAAATGAAAGCAATCAGTATATGTACTTGCATGTGGTCTTGAGCTACGGATACGTGTCGAGCACTGAGTCAGAGTCCAAAGAACCTATATTTAAAATTAATCAAATCAATATTTAGAAGTTAACTCAAAGCTTAACTGGTTACCCTGCTAGGTTTCTAAGTTTGTACCCTACCTATTACTTATTAATCCATGGATTTAACATTACTAAATAGATTTCTAGAATATAATCCATAATATGTATATACACACATATATTCTCATGTCTATGTATTTGTATGCCCATACACAAGTATCTACCTAGATGTTACCTACCATAACATTCTGCCTCTTGTGAACCCTATGCAGATGTTTCCCCCTCTCACATTCTTCTTGGCCACATACCTAACTTGCACCAAACTACATTTTAGTTGAGGACTGGTGTATTTAATATTGTCACTGCATTAGCTACTACTAATGCTACCTCCGTTTATTTGCAGCTCCTGCTGCTGCTTTACATGGTCCCTGCCTACAAAGTATACCTTTTCTTGTGTACCTATACAGGGACAATACTCAAAATCTGTAGTCTGACTTGCTGCAGACTTCACCTATTGGCTGATACCACTTCCTTATTACCCATTGCTAAGTCCCTAGAGACTCTAGTATCCCTCGTACCTATGTACAAACTGTAGATAATTACTTATACTAGCGTGGGTATGAGACTGTATACCCATGTGAAATAGGATAACCATGTAGATATACTTACAACCTACTCCTAGGATCTGATTCATGTGCATAGGCCCAGAACTGTAGTTTTTAATACTCAAGTGAGTATCTACCTAACTAGCATACCAGCACCCACACCTACCACACAGGTTCTGATGCAAGACTCTTATGTACTATTGCACATCCAAATGAATCGGTATTTTTCAGTTTACCTATAGTTGAATACCTGTACAGATTCACCTACTCGTTAACTGAACTTACGCTAGTAGTTTCCTTCTATTTTTCTAAAGTCAGACACACCCTCACCCTTGTACATGTCCCCTAACACCTAACAAATTTGGTAATAGTTCATATTTGCTGTTTGCTTGGCTGTTTAAGGTCTGCTACACTTACAATCATGTGTGTACCCCCTTGGCATAAAAACTCTTGACTCTACCTTACCTATCGGATGCCTACAAACCCATGTTCTTGTTACGACCCGCACCCTGTTTAGGGGTACGAGCACGTGGGTATGTCCAGCCTACGCCGCAGTATCGACGGTAGAACGCTGTAAAGGTCATCTAGAATATATAGAATCTAAGACACAATAATATAACATGTCTTCTCTGCACGAAGGAATATAATCACCACTCAATCACATAAATCTAAGGAAGATAAGCACGATGATAAAGATAAGGATAAAGATGAAGTAAATAGTCTGAAATAGTGCTGAGCCACAATCACAAGTTCAGAATTTAAAGACATCACAAGATCCCAAATAAATACTACAAGTCTCAAAGTATCAAGCTGGAATATAGTCCAGACAAAATCTAGCTAAACTAAGTCACTACAAGCGGTGCGTCCTCTACGATCATCGGGTCCACAGGCAGGTATTGGTCGTAGACTCCATCTATGCCAAACCCGTAGTAGGTCAGGCAGTATGCATCTAAATTATCTGAAAAACAACGGAGGTTATCCTGTCAGGATATAAGCAAGTACAAACACCAACATCAGTTCCATGTGAATTGATAAATACTATAAGAGATAATTATAATAAAATAAATGATGAATGTCAAAACTAGAAGTAAAACTGTATAAAAGAACTGAATAGCATATCATGGGTAAGATGTAAGGTAAAGCTGGAATAAGCAGTAAATGTAATCTGATGTACGATGTATACCTATAAAGTAAGTGCCATGAGATATTAGAGCGTTATATGATTGGCTTGGGTCAAGATCAGGATGTTCCATTTGACCTGCTATGCACAGGTAATATAATAGTATAGGGATCAGGCCGGCCAAAATGGAAAGCTATGCACAAGTAGTATAAGGTCAGGCTACACCCTACGTGAGGTGAGGGTAGAGCTATACACAAGTAATAAACAAGTAGGGGTAATGATCACATAACCTCTAATAACTTCCCATCCCTGAGTAGTATAATGATTCCAGACATGACAGGTCATGACACGGGATTCGAAGAGCAGGGGGCCAGTCCACTCCCAAATCGGAGTCTATACAAGTACAGGAAACAATATCGAACAATATACTCATATACCAGGTAAACCATAAATGACATCTCATGACGAGATTCACATATACTAGTCCGTCTATCCTCGTGTCGAGAATCAAGTATAATACTACAACTGAATCGGATATAGTAGATATCAAAGCAATAAAAATTATCAGAGAATTTACTTGCCTGTTGTCCTTAGCTGAGAAAATCGAATTACAAACCACTCAATGAGCCACGAACGGTCAACTCGTACAATAGTCTCCTAATACTAAAATAGACATTACCAACATTCTCAGAATGGTCAAATTAGCTAGAAACACCTACCCATAAGTTCAATTCTGGACACGAGGGTAAAACGGTAATTTTAGGTCAAAATGGTGTCCGCCGTTGGGCCCGTTTTGCACCAAAAAGCGTGTCAGAACCTATGGTATGTCCAAAGTTTGATTCCGGTGGGCCGTGCACAAATTTGTCCATTGGATCAGGTCGCGGGCCCGCCAAAATAGCGTTCCGGTCGACCTTCTCAGATTCGGACCAAACTTCGCATACAAGACCAGAAAAATGATATAGTCCTATTGGCACAAGTTTTGTCTCGATATTACGAGCGTGCACAAAGTAATTGACAAACTTACAGAAAGGCCGATAAGTTGAATTTTGACGGATACGCATCAAATTCGTCGCGCACACACGACCAATTTGAATTCCGTCAAAGCCCACACGTCCACGAAGTCAATATGCACCTTTAAATGCTTTCGTTTCATGACCACGTCGCCCGAATTGACGTGACGGACGGCGTATCGGGATAATTTTTCTAAAATTTTAGTTTTTGAAAAGAGTTTTTTCTCAATCTTCACAAACCAATAACTTCTTGTATAATACATGAAAATTAAATCTACAAGAAGGGTTTTGATCTACTATATGTTGTCTACAAGTATCTTCAGATAGTTTTCCAAAGTTCGCGATATTCTGGTCGTAAATCGACCGCAAACATAGAGTTTCAGAACATTTTCTAAATCCAGAAAATCGAGATTTTTCTCGATTTTAGAACTCGTTTTTCGTCGCATATGATGCAAATCGGCATGAACTATTTGAAGAGAATTAAAGGGTATAGGTTAGGATCATACCGAAAAAATGGCTCGGGAATTGATCGAGCGTGCACGGAGTTATCTCGCTGCAAAGTCGGCTCCTCGCTGACACTTTCGCGCACAGGTGTGCTGCTCGTTGCGCATTTTCCGGCGATGGACGACCGCGGGTTGGTCGACGGCGACGTCGGCATGCACGCTAGGTTTGGGTGATGGCTTAGGGTTAGGGTTTTCCAAAAATCTCTCTCTCTCTCGATACACATTTATATATATGGTCAGCTGTAGCTTATATCGGGTTTCCTCGGCTTTGTAATGAAAAGGGCTTATGCTCGGTTTTAGGTGGGCTGGAAAGAAGCCAACTTAGCTTCGGGCTTAGTTTGTCGGGTGTATGTGTGTGTGTTTTATTTTACTTTTTTTCCTTTATTCCTTTCTTTCTTTCTTTCTTTCTTTATTTAAGTATGTATATATATATATATATATATATATATATATATATATATATATATATATATATATATATATATATATATATATACAGGCTGGATTGGCAATTCATGATCTGGGTCTTCAGAGCCTTCGGTTTCTCCGAAACCTGGACCAACATTGTGTGGAGATCGATCAGCAACTCTTGGTTTTTAACGGTGATCAACGGTCAGGTTGATGGATTCTTCAAATTGAGCCGTGGGGTTAGGCAAGGTGACCCTCTGCCATCCACCATCTTCATCATTACTGCCGATGCCTTGAGCAGGAACCTTAACAAAATGGTTGGCACTACCAACTTCCACCACTACCATACTGCCAGTGGCTGCCCTATTATCACCCATCTAGCCTTTGCTTACGACATCCTCATTTTCTCCTCCGGGGATGTCGGGTCGGTGGAGGTGGTCCACAACACTCTCCAGAGAGACGCCAGGTGTTCGGGCCAGAAGGTCAATCCGGATAAAAGTGTTATTTACACTCATCATAAGATCTCTAGAGAGCACGCTGACACCCTTACCAATTCTACCTCTTTCCCCATCAAGCATCCGCCGTTCCACTATCTTGGATGCCCCCTCGTGTACGGGAAATCTAATTCTGGTATATTCGAGGAACTGATCAACCACATCAGAAAGAAACTTGAAGGATGGCATAACACCACACTATCCCCGGGTGGCAAGATGATCCTTATCAAGCACGTCCTCACATCGATTCCCATCTACACCCTAGCAGCGTGCTCTTCCTCCAAGAAAGTCCTTAATTTGATCGAGAGCATCTTCAACAACTTCTTTTGGGGGCACAGTGACGGCAACAACAAACATCATTGGGCTAGCTGGGATACCATGGCACGGTCAACCGGTGATGGGGGTCTGGGATTCACCAAACTTTCCCAAATCATTAAAGCCTTCTCAAGGAAACTGTGGTGGAAGATCCGCACCACTCAGAACTTATGGACCAGATTCATGAAGGCCAGATACTTCAAGCACATTCATCCGACGAAGGCCATTTCAAACAGCAGATCTTCCGCTGCGTGGCACCGTATACTTACCGGCTCTTGCCGAACCAGCGATGAGGCTGATAGTGGGCAACGGAGAATCATCAGCTTTCCTCCATCGATGGGCGGGAGACACTTTACTCCCAAACCTCTCGGAAGCCCACGGGTACTGCAAGATCATGGACATGTGGGATCCTATTGATAATGATTGGAATTGGCCCATAGTGCAGGACTGGGCCGGCCCAACGGCGATCGAGGCCATCCGTCGCGGTGGGTTAACTATCGGGGCCAACGCTGATGAGTTTCGGTGGCAGGGGGACACCTCAGGAGGCTTCTCGGTTAGATCGGCCAGGATCCTGGTCCGTGGCACGGCAATACCTTGCCCTAGCATTGCTCCGTTCTGGCATATATACATCTCCAAGAAGTGGTCCTTCATCATTTGGAGAGACCAGCGTATGATCCTCCCCACCGACGACACCCTCACCACGCTCGGCTACAGCCTTGCGTCCGCATGCACATACTGCTCCGACCGTCAATTGGAGACAGTGGACCACATATTCTGCCATGGTAAACTTTCAGTGATGGTTTAGAGTTTTCTCTCCCAATGTTACAGGATGCCCCTTGGGGATGGGGGCTACGAGGAGCGTGTTGGAGCTTGGGGAGCGACATCCCATGTGTAATGCCCCGCTCTGCACGAGGTATTTGGTTGGCTCGTTGGATGCTACCAGGATGTTGGACCGTAACTTAAGTTGGGAATCAGAAGAATTGAGACAGATGCAGTCTCTCTTAGCTGGCTAGACGAAATGAATATTGGAACGTGGCTCGCTGGTGGAGCTATGCTTAGTGGAACTGTGTGTGATCGGAACAGGAAGACCCTTTTATGCAAGTGAGTGGAACTGTCCTTCCTCTTCCTTACTCCTTCATGCTTAATAAAATGAAGTATTGAAATGCTATGAATTGTCCCTAAATGCCCCATGTTTTAGTTGCTGAATATAGAGATGCTTATGCTGAAAATTATTAAAATGTACAATATATTGAACTGCTAATGTGACTTGATGCCTGAGAATGTCCCTTATGTTTAATACTGCTGAAACAGATGAAACACTTGAATAATGAGATGCCTTATGAAAAATAGAATAAGAAATGAACTGGCTATGCTATCGACCCAATGAACTGAATGAAACAATAAAATCATGTACTCTGTATAACTGTGGCAAGAATGTGAAATGTTACATGTCCCTTATAAGCAATGAAAGAATGAATAATGTTCCTACGAAATGAATGAAATGCTGCAGGTCTTATTAATATGAATGAAATATTGTTTGTTCCTCTTAGAAAGGAATGATATGAGATACGTTGCAATGAAGCAATGAATGAGAAATGATAAAGCTGGGATCCTTGAGATCACTAAATGAAATGATGGTAATGATGAAATGAATAAGTCATTGAAAATGACTAATGATGCACTGTTGCCTTTACTTTCTTTAATATATTTTACCATGCGATTATGTTTACAATCGAGTCGGACACGCATTCGCATGGTCATGGACAACTTGTATACAAGGTTTGAGTTTTAATTTCCTCGAACGGTTTCTAGGGCCCGGGGGACTGATTCGACCTAGAAGGAAATAATGATGAGTGCTGTGGGAGCACGAATATGGCGGGGTAGCATAGAGGCTCGCCACCTACTATGCTGACCGTATTATCTTGAAATGTAATGAAATGAAAAGAGTCCATATGGTTTAACAACACCAGTGACCATGTAGTCAGGATGCACGCTAATGAATATTTTTTGTGCATACAGGGTAAGTATATCTGATAACCTGTATTTGATGCAGGTACAAGGGAGTTGGCTATCGGTAAGAAATCACTTAAATGTGGTATACTCAATATCTGAGTTGGTTTAGCTTGCGTGCTTAAAGTGCCTGTAAAACCCCTAAATTTCTACTATATTTTAGTACTGATTTTTTTTTATTTATACGTCGCAAAAGTCGTATTGTACGTCGCACGGGAATTTACGTTTTCGTATTTACTCGTCGAGTGCGAATATGGATGAGGTTCATATTTTTAGAAAAATGATTTTTATTTTATCAATCGGTATAATAAATATTTTTATTAAAAAGTTGTGAAAAGTATCTATCTAGATTGGCAAAATTATTATTTTTATTTATTTATAAAATACTATCTTATTTTAATAGTGGTAAATTAGAAAACTAGAATATGCTACTCGTGTAAAGCACATGAAAAATTATTTCATGTATGTTTTCAAATTTTATTTTCAATATTTATAATGAATTATTTAGAAATAAGGTATTTTAAATATTTAAATATTTATGTTTAATTTCGAAATTAATTATTATTAAAATATTAGTGTTCATAAAAATATATTTTTAAATTTTGTTTGAGTGATATTTAGATAAAATATTATGATTTAAAAATATGAATGTATTTTATGGATTCTATTTTTAGATTTACCTAGATTTAAATTGATTTGGAATTTGATTGAAATTGCTTTAAAACTATTTAAATTAATATGGTATTTATCTATTTGGGTTTTAAATAAATCCTAATCTTTATCCAATTGGGAATTCCCACATCCTATAAATAGGCAGGTACTCCTCCAAATTTTTATCATTTACCAATTCTCCACAAATAATCCTCAACCCCCGTGCACCGTGTCCGTGTTCCCTCCCGTCCATCTTATTCCAATATTTTACATATACATTATTTCTCTTCCGTGTAGACAACTCCGACACAATACATCACAAATTCCTATCCCTAATCCTATTCTAAACCGTGTCCACCATCACCCCGGCGAGAACCCGTCTTCCGACCAAGGCCATTGTCACCATCAACTCCATCTTCTCCACCAGATCTCACCCACGGCCACCCAGAGACTCTCCCAGCCTCACCAACACCATCCCGACATCCCCGACACCAACACAGCCCTACCGTCGCCACCGTTAGCAAGACCACCATGGACAGCCACCGCCACCAGCCATCACCCCATAGCCGTCCCGGCCATTGCCACCACCAGCACCTTTCACCACCGCCCCCACGATGCAAAAACCACCTCCTCGGTCCGCCACAGTATCGCCCCATAAACACCCATCACCACCAAGAAAAAAATAATATATATATATATATATATATATATATATATATATATATATATATATATATATATATATATATAAACTCAAACCCTCACCTGGCCTCCTCCTCCGGCTCGCCACCGCCACGGAACGCCGCCGCCCGCCTGACCTCTCCTCCCGGCCGCACCGTGACCGCCGCCCTTTGCCGCCCAAACCTAGGTGAAACCCCTCCGACTCGCTGCGTGCGGCCCAGCCGCCTCCCTCGACCCGATCTCCGTCGACCGACGGCGTTCGCCCCTCTCCACGCCCTGCTCGGCCGCTTCCCCTCGCGCGCCACCGAACTCCCGCCCCGGAAACCCCCTTTTTCCCTGGAGCCACCCGCGTTCGCGCCTCGGATCCGCAATCGCCCGCCCCACGGGGAGCGCCGCCTGCGAGCGCGTCCGTCCCGTGTCCGTAGTCCCTCTCCGCCTCCCCTTTTCCTCTTCTCCTCCGATTCTTCTCTCTCTTCCCGCACACAACTTCTTCCCATTTCCATCGGCTGCTGAGAGGAATAGGTTACTTGTTACTTCATTAGCATAGAACTTATGAGAGATTTTATTATGATGCTTTTTTTTGGAAAGGAACAACTGTTCCTATGATATTTTTTTATTTTATTTTTTTCTTTCTTTTTTTTTTACTTAATACAAAAGAGTAAGTGTAAGAATTATATTATTTATTATTATTATTATTATTATTATTATTATTATTATTATTATTATTATTATTATTACTATTATTGTTATTAGTATTATTATTAAGATTATTATTACTGTTATTATCTATTAATTATCATTATTATTATCATTATTATTATTATTATATTCATATGTATCCGCAGTCTTTAACAGCTGTGCTGTTGTCATTAGTAATATTTATTATTATTATTATATTATTATTATTATTAGATAATAGTTCATTTTATGGTTATTATTATATTGTTACTATTATTATTTTGGTGGTTTCTGTTGTTATTTTGAAAAGAGTATGTTTTGTCTTTACTTTTGATAATAATTGGTATATTTTTATATTATTATTATTATTGTTATCATTTTTATTTATCATTATTAATATTATATCCTTTTTTATTTCTTATTTGTATTTAATTCATATATGGAAATATTCTGCTGATGGCATTATAGTACTGAATATTTTATGGTATTATTGATAGTATATATATTTATGTATTCTGTTATGTTAAAGATAAGTAATTAGTACTACTATGTCCAAAGATTATTATATGCAGTTATTATTATTCTCTTTTAATATAAATATACATATTAAATAATTTCCTAAAAAGTTATGTTGCAACAAAAAGATCATATCGGGGCTTGGCCTTATATATAATTTCAAACGTTTAGTCTTAGTCTTAGATAAATTTTTATATATATATACATATATATGTTTCTAAAATTATATTTCAAGTGTTACAAATTCATTTTCTAAAAATCATATAATTATTATTCGCCAAAAATCTTCTTTATTCTTTCGACCGTGACTCAACCCCCTCTTTCCAATTCGATCGCCAATTCAAGCCTACCTTATGTCGAACCTAACTAATTTGACTCTTCTGGACCCAATGGAACTGTCCGTGTCATCACCCGAGGTCACCTTACATCGTTGTTGCACCAAAGTCGAACTTTGTGCCACCTGTATTGTACCACACCAGGCAGCTCACCAGGCGTCGCAACAGGCAAGTATACCTTGCTAATTAACTATCAATTATTTATTTTCTGTATTATTTATTTTGTTCATATTGTTAGTTTTCTTTGTTATAAACTGTGCGTCCAAGCCATACTTGGGTGCAAGCGACTTTATTAGTCGTTATTTTATTTTATGCATGATGACTTAGTGTTAGCGGACTACCTTCTTGTTGGGGGATATCCTTATATCTCCTTTGGCTGTGACACTCACACTACACGGTTTGAGACAGGCACGACTATTGAATAGCTATCTCTAAAGTTGTGTGACGGATAGATGATCGTAACTGCTATGACTAAAGGTTTTAGAGACTCAAGCAGTTACAAAACTGGACGAGCCATGGACATGACTTGAACAGTGTGGGAAAATATTAGGGGAGGACAGTCGCTAGTGCGTATGGGAAGCCAAACAGGTAACCCATAGTTTTCGAAAGGAACTATGGCGATATATTTGCAGTTGCCCTCTGACGTTTTGGACGTTACGGACGGATACGGATCACTGGATGCCAGTTACGTACTTATAGCCAAAAATCCCACCCATGCGTATGAAAGTTGTCCTCTAAATTGCACATTAGGCGGTTTAGAATCTCCTTTGCATAGTTATGTCTAGTTTATATATTATTTTATTATTCTGACAGTTCATATTAGCTTGTTCTTCTTGTATCTTGCTACGTCCGTCTGAGGACCTGGTTTTTCCCCAGGCATGTGTTCATGTCTCCGCAGGTATTCTAGCCAAGGCCGTGGTCTTCTCCATTCCTTCGAAGACGATTGCGCTTGGTTCGTCTTGCCATTTTATTGATCGATTCTTGTACATTCTTTCATTGAGATAGTTGGTAGTGGACTTTGTCTCCGCCCAACGATTGTATCATAACTATTCAAGTTAATTTTTCTATTATTATTCTTTTCATTGTGGATGAGATTTAGTTTATCTTGGATTACTGCATTTACAGCTTATGTATACATACAAGGTCCCTGTACTTCGTATGTATACAGCTGGCATGTCTACGTACTTAGCCCTACGTATTTTGGGACTGGGGCGTTACAGTGCCAAATAAATGATGTTGTATGTAGCCTTTCAGTATGAGAACTGCTTAACATGTTAAATTTAGTATGCTAGAAAGATGCCATGCTATAAACATTGCTCAAATGTAACATACATGCTAAGTGATGCTTGAAGTGAGTACTGTCGTAACATGTTTAAGATGATAATGTTCATGATGCCTTAATGATGCCTTTGCATGATAACACCAAAAATGCTATGAAGCTATGTCCACATGAATTTTGCTAAGGATATGTTTACATGATTCACTATGATTATTTTCCATGAACTGTAAACTGATGCTAGGTCCCAAATCTAATAAATGCTTGCTTAAATGGCTACTTAAATGTTGGCTTAGGCGAGTGGGTTGGATTTTGCTCGCTAGTACATAGATGATGTGCTGACCCACATTTTGTGGCAGGTGCTCGTGCTTGGAATGTTCTACACACGAAGATTGGCTTGATTGGTCCCGCGGCATCGAAGATTTGTTGGGCATACAGAAGCTCTCTTTTTACTAGATGATGTCTTCTTTTACGGGCATAATGTATGGAACATTGTAATCAGTTGTACCAGCGAGTTGTAAGCCAATGTATCCAAGTATCAAATGTAAACTTTGTAGCATTGTTCAGTTGGCTTGCAATGTAAATTGAGATTGGTTATAAGCATTTACTTCAATGCAACTCTTGTACTCTTCTTTAATTATCAATAAAGAGAATAAAGTTCTATATATCTCTGTGTGACTTCAAGTTATTCTTTTATCTTCGCTGCTATAAAGAAGTGATCTGCTTCTTTTCAAGCAGAAAGATTGTCCACTAACTTCAACAAATCTGCTTCTACCGTTGCGATGTATTCCTATTTGAAGAAAATCAATTATGTACCATCTTTGTCTTGTACAAGTGCAATACCAGACTTGTACGACATCACGCCCAAGCGAGGACGATCGATTCCAAGAGATAAAATATATGAATAAATGAGTCTACGAATCAGAGCGTGACAAATTGGTATCAGAGCACAACTTTACGTCCTTGGTTTCTTATTTGATTCATTTTAAATCAAAGTTGCATCAACGATTAACCAAAGTTGCTTCGGCGATCACTCAACGTTGCTTTCGCGATTAAAAAAAGATTGCTTCCGCGATTATGCTGTTGTTCGGTAATCATCCTATGTTGTTTGTGTCTGAAAGTTCGTTGACCCACTTGGCTGCTCACTGGATGTTCCATACAATAAGTCTATATACATTGTATGCCCCTGAATGAATGATTGTTGTTGGTTTGGACACAAATAACCCAACAATGACTCGATGCCATAGTATGCTATATTATAAATGCTATTTGGAATGTGGAAATAAGAAAAGTGGCTATGTATGTTATAACAAGTTGATGATTGCATGTAATGTGGGAATAAATTGGGAATAAAACATTTGATGGATGAGTTCAACAGAACGGATGAGTTGACTCATGGGTGATGGCTAGTGCTTCTGAGACCCTAAGAATGTTGGCTTGTGATATTAAGACCCCGAGATGTTGGCTAAGTGTTGTGATCATTATAGATCTTGAATGTCGGGAATAGATTTGAGTGTGTGATTGTTTAAGGATGGCTTCGTTTCTAAGTGGTATATTGCCTCTACCACCTCAAAACGAGATGTATATTGACCCTTTCCATAGGATAGCAATGAGACTATCTGTGGGTACTGGGTAGTGCCGAGACTTAGCTGGGAGTCATGTATTGTTGCTAGATGACTCGAATGTCCCTTGACGGTGATGTTATACTGGGTAGCGAGATTTCTAGAAATTGTAACGGGTGGCTTGGTTAGAAATTGTTTAGTCGAGTGATGACTCAGACTAGTAAGACTGTTATATGCTATGGGTAAATGGATTTGGCTAGAGAATGTTGTGGCTTAGAACATCTGAATGTTGACTTCGATTGGTTGGATGCAAATCATATGTGGCTAATACAAAGTTGATTGCTAAGCTGGAAGATTTGGGATATTGTCAGTGACCTAAAAGAATATTAGAAATTTTTTCCTTGACCCTAAGGGTAATAGATGTTAATCCATCTTGATCACCAAGGGATAGTCGTTGCATATGTGCATGAATGCTGAGGAATTGAATTACACTAGAATAAAAAGTAGTGACTCTGAATACTGGTTTGCCTAGAGGATGGTTAAGTGATACATAAATTATCGGATTGAATGGGATAAACTTTTCGGCCCTTGCTGCATGAGATCTAAGAACGTCCGTAAGATACTTTGATGATTGAGAAACGAATGGGATTGAGAAATTACAAACGTTGGATAATGTCGGTATATGTGATTGTTGGTTGGGATATAGATTGTTGGCTTATGACTTGGTAGTGTGACTCATACAGACCGAATAGTATGATTACATAGTTATGTTAAGACTATCAAAACCAATGACCCTTGAATAGTTAGCCTTGGCTTATGGGTTCATGTGGGTACAAAGGAATTGGAATAGAAATTGGATCGTTGGCAATTTACTTGATGGATTTTTTGGATGATGAAAAATCGTATGTCGGTTTAGGATTAACCGTAATGTGGATGGATCGATCTTAGTCGATCGTGGGTAAGTCTAAGAATGAGCCTCTTGGGAATTATTTCCTTGAGGAAGACCCTGAATAGATAGACTTGACCCTAACGACCAGTTGATGACTTACCAATTGTTGGCATAGCCGACAATGGCGATTAGTATTCAGACTGAGTTGATACCCATAGGTTTGGATAGAGTTCCTTAAAACTGTCAGTTGCTTGTTGGCCTAAGAATAAGGAACTAGTATAACCCTAGTAGCCGTCCACTCTAGGGAAGTCACCTGAATGATTAAGTTTAGCTGCCATTATAGCTAACCTTAGAGATTGACTGAATAATAGGTGACCATTGGAGACCCATAGAATGACCTTGTGGCATTGTACGAGAGATGGTGAAGATGAGTATTGACCTAAGGAATTGTATGCTTCAACTTGTGCCTTGGAAATGTTTGACCGGTATCTATAGTCGGGTAGCTGGGTTAACCTTGACTGTTGCATAGAATTGTACCCTTGGCTCGGGTAATCGGTAGGGGGTGACGTCGGATTGTATCTTTATAAAAGATGAATTGCCTCGAGAAAATATTATTGGATTTATGAAAGAATATGATTGCATGTTGTGAACTCTTGATATAATTGGCTCTAAGTTAGACACTTAACCGAATGTTAGAAATATTATGCTTGGATAGAGAGCTTGACCGAGTTGTCCCTGATGTTAAGTGTTGTGGCCTGGAAGATAGTGATTGTGGCAAGTGAATAAAGTGAGAAGTCAATTGAAAGGATGCTAAGTCGGATTTGGAAAGAGAGTTATACTGTGGCTTATCGAATTGTACTAACATGGAAGTTGGCTGAAGTACATATGTTTTGGGGACGCCTAAAATATGTGTGGATCCAGCCGAAGTGATAAGTTGCGACTGAGATAACATTATGGAAAGAGTTTATCGCACTAGCGCAGACTTTGGCTGAAATGCATATATTTTGGGGACGCCTAAAATATGTGTATGGATCCAAACGAAGTGATATGTTGCGACCAGGATGGAAATGCAAGAAAAATGTTGGTGAATCAATGGGAAGTTACAAGTAATTAAAAAGAGATAAACAGATCGAATCGTTGATGGATTTAAATGGTACAGTTGGATAGCTATTTGGAGATGACCGAGTGTGCTGAAATGAATATTGAGTTGAAGCTGAATGAGTAACTTGTTGTGACTAAGTGAGTTAGTAGGATGAGTTGTTCCTTTAAGTTTCGAGGATGAAACTTTTTCTGAGTGGTATATTATGTAATGCTCCGCTCCATACGAGGCATTTGGTTGGCTTGTTGGATGCTACCAGGATGTTGGACCGTGACTTAAGTTGGGAATCAGGAGAATTGAGACTGATGCAGTCTCTCTTAGCTGGCTAGACGGAATGGGTATTGGAACGTGGCTCGCTGGTGGAGCTATGCTTAGTGGAATTGTGTGTGATCGGAACAGAAGACCCTTTATGCAAGTGAGTGAAACTGTCCTTCCTCCTCTTACTACTTCATGCGTAATAAAATGAAGTATTAAAATGTTATGAATTGTCCCTAAATGTCCCATGTTTTAGTTGCTGAATAATAGAGATGCTTATGCTGAGAATTATTAAAATGTACAACACATTGAACTGCTAATGTGACTTGATGTCTGAGAATGAATTGATAACATTATCCCTTATGTTTAATACTGCTGAAACAAATGAAACACTTGAATAATGAGATGCCTTATGAATGATCGAATAAGAAATGAACTGGCTATGCTATCGACCCAATGAACTGAATGAAACATTAGAAATGTACTCTATGTATAATTGTGGCAAGAATGTGAAATGTTGCATGTCCCTTATAAGCAATAAAAGAATGAATAATGTTCCTACAAAATGAATGAAATGCTGCAAGTCTTATTAAGATGAATGAAATATTGTTTGTTCGCTTAGAAGGAATGATATGAGATACGTTGCAATGAAGGAATGAATGAGAAATGATAAAGCTGGGATCCTTGAGATCACTAAATGAAATGATGTAATAAAAAGGAATAAGTCATTGAATATGACTAATGATGCATTGTTGCCTTTACTTTAATATATTTTACCATGCTTATGTTCACAATCGATTCGGACACGCATTCGCATGGTCATGGACAACTTGTATACAAGGTTTGAGTTTTAATTTCCTCGAATGGTTCCTAGGGCCCTGGAGACCGATTTGGCCTAGGAGGAAATAATGATGAGTGTTGTGGGAGCACGGATAAGGCGGGATGGCATAGAGGCTCGCCACCTACTATGCACTATATTATCTTGAAATGAAATAAAATGAAAAGAGTCCATATGGTTTAACAACACCAGTGACCATGTAGTCAGGATGCACGCTAATAAATTTTTGTGTAGGCAAGGTAAGTATATCTGATAACCTGTATTTGATGCAGGTACAAGGGAAGTTGGCTATCGGTAGAAATCACTTAAATGTGGTATACTCAATATCTGAGTTGGTTAGCTTGCGTGCTTAAAGTGCCAAATAAATGATATTGTATATAGCCTTTCAGTATGAGACTGCTTAACATGTTAAATTTAGTATGCTGAAAGATGCCATGCTATAAACATTGCTCAAATGTAACATACATGCTAAGTGATGCTTGAAGTGAGTACTGTCGTAACATATTTAAGATGATAATGTTCACGATGCCTCAATGATGCCTTTGCATGATAAACACCAAGAATGCTATGAAGCTATGTCCACATGAATATTGCTAAGGATATGTTTACATGCTTTACTATGATTATTGCCCATGAACTGTAAACTGATGCTAGGTCCCAATAGAAAGATCATTCTAATAAATGCTTGCTTAAATGGCTACTTAAATGTTGGCTTAGACGAGTGGGGGTTGCTCGCTAGTACATCGATGATGTGCTGACCCACATTTTGTGGACAGGTGCTCGTTCTTGGAATGTTCTATACACGAAGATTGGCTTGATTGGTCCCGCGGCATCGAAGATTTGTTGGGCATACAGAAGCTCTTCTTGTACAAGATGATGTCTTCTGTTTAAAAGGGCATAATGTATGGAACATTGTAATCAGTTGTACCAGTGAGTTGTAAGACAATGTATCCAAGTATCAAATAAACTTTGTAGCATTGTTCAGTGGCTTGCAATGTAAAGTGAGATCGGTTGTAAGCATTGTACTTCAATACAAGTCTTGTACTCTTCTTTAATTATCAATAAAGAGAATAAAGTTCTATATCTCTGTGTGACTTCAAGTTATCCTTTTATCCCCGCTGCTATAAAGAAGTGATCTGCTTCTATTCAAGCAGAAAGATTGTCCTCACTAACTTCAACAACTCTCTACCGCTGCGATGTGTTCATATTGAAGAAAATCAATTATGTACCATCTTTGCCTTGTACAAGTGCAATACCAGACTTGTACGGCATCACGCCCAAGCGAGGACGATCGATTCCAAGAGAAAATATGTGAATAAATGACTCTACGAATCGGGCGTGACACCCTGGCCACCAGATCGTGGCTGTAGCTGCAACGTGGGTGATATGGAAGAATCGCAACAAGGCGAGATATGAGGGCCGTCAGTACACCGCGGACCTTCTCATTAAGGAGACCATCAGGCAGTGGTGTAAGAGGAGATCTCTCTGCAACCACGTCCAGACGGTCTTCTAGAATCTCTCTTTTCCCGGTTTAGCCATTTCGGTATCCTTTCCTCCCCTTCCTTTGTGAGTATATGTAGGCTTCAGGATTTTGCGCCTTCTGGTATACTTGTATAGCTTCGACTTTTCAGTCTTATGGAAAAAGTGGGGAGGTTTTGCCATATATATATATAAAGATTGTCCTCACTAACGCAACACAAATCTCTTCTACCGCTGCGATGTGTTCATATTTGAAGAAAATCAATTATGTACCATCTTTGTCTTGTACAAGTGCTACCAGACTTGTACGGCATCACGCCAAGCGAGGACGATCGATTCAAGAGATAAAATATGTGAATAAATGACTCTAGAATCGGGACGTGACACCCTGGCCACCAGATCGTGGCTGTAGCTGCAACGTGGGTGATATGGGAAGAATCGCAACAAGGCGAGATATGAGGGCCGTCAGTACACCGCGGACCTTATCATTAAGGAGACCATCAGGCAGTGGGTGTAAGAGGAGATCTCTCTGCAACAGTCCAGACGGTCTTTAGAACTCTCTCTTTCCCCGGTTTAGCCATTTCGGTATCCTTTTCTCCCCTTCCTTGTGAGTATATGTAGGCTTCAGGATTTTGCGCCTTCGGTATACTGTATAGCTTCGATTTTCAGTTTATGGAATAAAGTGGGAGGTTTTGCATATAGATATATATAATATATATATAGATATATATATTATATATATATAATATATATATATATAAAATATATATATATATAAATGAAATAAATACCAAACAATTCTAAAACTTTCTAAAATTAAAAATAAATATTCTGCATATTTATTTAATATTAAAAGTTTTATAATAAGAACTTATGAACATATATATATATATCTATATCAACAAAATACCTATTTAACTATAATGTAAAATACTAACATTAATAATTTAAATAAAAAATAATAAAATGACTATATAGTCCTATTCAGGAAAGTGGGGGTGACAAATCTACCCTCTAAAAAAATTTGTCCTCAAAATTAGAGCAAACTAGCACAATAACACTAGCAAGAAAAGAAAAAAAAAATACCTCAAGGCGCGAAAAGATAAGGGTAACGCTCCGCATCTCGTCCTTTCTATCTAGGTAAATCACCTGGAGAGTGATGCCTCCATGTGACACG